>JANAVB010040619.1:55585547-55588047 GCA_029216955.1 Iris pallida
TCAAGCCGTACTTATTGCTGGCCGTGAATGTTGGATGAGTTCAGTCTGTCTAGTCTTGTCTTGATCTTGTACATGATTGATACATGTCCTAATTTCTTATTTTATCTTGTCGATAAATGGTGGAAGAAACCAAGTTCGTTCAGACGAAGGTTACAACCCGGTCCTTGTTTGGTTTACGGGTTGTAACCTGGTATCTGAATAGTCTCATGGTTATCCCATCGTATATCACCTTCCTAGTCTAAGTTGTCTAGATCCAGTTCCTGATTGTTCCAGGATAATGATTGCAATGATTGTCACTCTAATGTATTGTACTCTGTATTGTCACTCTCTCACTGTCACTTAATGATTGTCACTTCTAGCAATAAATGATCAGAGACCAAGTTCTGTTCAGGCGAAGGGTTACAATCCCGGTCCTTGTTTGGTTTAAGGGTTGTAACCTGGCTTTCGGAACAGTACCTTCGTCCTCTCTGCGTATTGCCTAGCTCTATTTATTTAACATGTTCTCCAGTTTACTTTATGTCAAATGATGATTACTTACTGTCTTCCTATGATCGGAAGGAGTGCATTGGTACTGCACGAATCTCGATCCTCCTTACTTATTGCTTTCTCTTCTGTTGTTTGCCTATGATTGCTGGTTTTAAGTTCATAGTTCGGCCTCCTTTGTGGTACTTGCTATTTTGGGGTCTGACCCCACTGGTTTTGCATGGCCAGGTTCTGATAAGAAGAGCCCGAAGGATCTACCGCCCATCTACTCGACGGTGACCAGCCGGAGACCAGAGTGCCTCGCAGGGTTTTTCTTTCCACTGATATGTAAATTCGCCTCTTTTAGCGTTTAGCCCCGAGCAGTGTTTAGCTCGTGTTTTGGTTTTTCCTTGATATTGTAGCCTACGGCCATAAACATGATATGGGTATTCTAGATTATAGCTAGTCCTGTAGCCTCCCTTCCCGGAATTTTTAAAATATTTTGGGATTATTTATTTTTATGAAATGGTGATTTTTTAGATTTTATAATAATTGTTTAGTTAATTATTACGGTAGATGGTTTTAGCCACGGTTAAGAATTGGAGTACAAGACGACTAGGAATCATGGCACGGATAGTCGCAGTAGCGTGCCTTGACTAGTATTTAGCCATGGTAGGGAAGGCAGAGTCATAGGATTGTTCTAACTAGGAAAACCAGGCCAAGTTGCGACTTAACCCTACCGAAGATTTTATTTATTATTTAATTATATTAAGTTTTCGGGAACCGGTTGTACCGAACCTGTCCAGATTAGACCCAAGTCAAATCCAAGCCCATGTAGTCATGTAGTGGGACCAAATACGGCCATGTAGACATGTCTGGTAAATGCAAAGATTTTGTATATATTTTAGGAATTGGCATTATTTTTCTAGATATTTATTATGTAAATTATAGGTATTATTAATATTAAATAGCGTTTTAGAATATTATACTATTTTTGGGGCCCAGTAATGGGAGTATATGAGTGCCCATCCAGGAGCTACTATTAAATTATTTAATTACTAGTGGAGTTATTATTATAAAATATATTATTATGGTTATTGAAAATAAACTATTCATTATTATTAGTTATTATTAATTTATTCTTTAACAAAAGAATAAATATATGTGTATAAAAATATATATATAAGTGCATGTATATATAATATTGTATATGTGTAATTATATATAATATATATATTGATATGTAAATGAGTATACAAATATTTATGTATCGTAATACATAGATATTGTGTATGTGTATTATATATATATATATAGATAATTGTGTGCATGGGTATATATAAATATATATATATGAATAAGTATTTGTATATGTATAAGAAATTGTGTGTAAATATATATATGATATGTACATAAGTTTATGTATATATACATATAAATTATATATGTATAGTAATAAACAAAGAAAAGAAAAAAAGAAAAGAAAAAGAAAACAAATATTAATAATTTTCCCACAAACTAAAAACCAGCCCAGGCTATCAGTAGGCCCAAACAAACCGAGAGACACCCAGGCCCACACCAGGATTTCCCCTCAGATGTGCAACAGGCCCATGTGAGAAACAACGCAGCCCCTGGCCGAGCGAAACACAGCACCCGACTATACGTAAACATACATATAGAAATTCGAGAGTTCAACCATAGAGGAGAATCGAGTAAACCCTAATCCTAATGACGCCACCCACCGCCCCGACCTCGAGGGCGACCACGGCGCCACCGTAGGCCACCGTAGCCGGCGGGCACGCACGCGCGTGGCGCGCGGGCGGCGACAGCAGCCGCGATACCGCAACAGCGGCAGTTGTAGCAATGAATGCAAGTTTGCGAAGGGAATTCTTCCTCCACGCTCGGCGTCGTCGCGAGCCGCTTTCTCCGGTATGATCCCGACATAACACCCTCCTAGTCCCTTCAGTTATTTTGATTTTAGCCGCCCTAGAGTTCCCGAAAAATCGACTCCAAGTCGACACAAATCCTGTTCGTAAAC
>JANAVB010040619.1:56193047-56485547 GCA_029216955.1 Iris pallida
CTTTAGAACGAATTTTCTTCTTGGAAGATATCTCAAATTCTGGAGCAAGATCAGGATGGATCCACATAATTTCACCATTGTCAAGAGACAAGGGAATAAGACCTTCATTGGATGGAAGCGGGAGATTCTCAATCTCAAGGGTTGCTTTAGGAATTGGAATGACACCATGCTGTATCATCTGTGGAGGGAAATCTCCAAATTGGACTGAAACCATATTTGCAGTAACAGTCTTCTCATCTTGTTGCAGAGTAACTACACCAGCATTGACAAGCTCTTGAATCTTACCTTTGAGCACATAGCATGCTCGAGTAGGATGTCCAATGAATCGGTGATAGACACAATACTTGGGATGATCAGTCTTATTGACTTCATCAGGTTTCTTTGGATCAGGGAGTTGAATTTTATTGCTTTTGAGTAAACACTCAAAGATACTTGCCGTGTCATTTTCGTCAAAGGAATATTCTACCTTCGGACGAGGTTTCCTCGGTGGAGATACAGAAGGTGTAGGAGTAGATGTAGGTGGGGCCACATTGACAGCTAAAGATTCTTTATTTTATTCAAGTTAATGTTCAAAGTCTCTTTCGCTTTGCGATTGTTTTGGCGATTGCCACCACCTGAATTCTGATGCTCATCGCGATCAGGGTTAGACATTTGTACCCCCAATTGTTTGAACTTGTCGGCACTTACTTCAGCAGCTTTGGCGTTGACGATGAATGAGGGCCAATCTTGGAATTGGGTTGATCCCGTCCACATACTGATAATAGGTAAAAGATTTGCCTTACAAGTATCAATAGTGACAGCAGCTGGAGTCCCTGGAGGCATTTTCAAAGCTTCACGGCGGAACCGTTCAATAAAGCTCTCAGCAGTTTCATTATGTTTTTGTTTGATTTTGTTAAGAGCTGACATAGTCATATCATTAAATCCTTCATAGAACCGTTCCAGAAAGATTTGTTTGAGACCTGAAAAGGATGTGATGCAATCATCGGGCAAACTTCTGTACCAGTCGTATGCTACGCCGGCTAAACAACCGACGAACACTCTGGTAAGAAGAGCGTCATTTGGCTGAAGTTGAACAGTCATTACCTCAAACTGATTGATGAATTGACTCGGGGAAGTACTTCCATCGAATAGAGAGATTGTAGGGATTTTGTACTTTGGAGGAAACGGAACGTCCTTCCATTCAACCGGATAGGGCTGTTTAATCCCCAACCTTTGTAGATTGTCTTTCTCTTTAAATGCTTCAAACTGGGTTCGTAAAAGTTTGACAGCTTCATTGGCGTCTTCTGATGAAGAAGAAGGAGCAGGTTGAGTTGTAGTGGTAGGAGGAGGAACAGCATTGTAAGCACTACCCCCAGCTCCTGACTGGCTAGGCATAGTTTGTACTTGCACTTGTACAGGAGGCATTTGGGAAGGCACTACCCCCAGCCCAGTATTGGCAGGTATTGAAGATGCTATGATCTCTGGACTAGTAATAGGTGCAGTTGGTGGTGTAACATGCTGTGCTACAATGATGGAATGCATACTAGCAACCATCTCAGCCATGGTTTTTAATTTGTCTTCGAGTGCAGCAATTCGCTGTTCCTGATTTGCGGAGGTTGAAGCATCTGGATCATCGGTGACAACATAAGCCGTCACTTCTCTTGGCACAGTAGAAGATACTGTTTGTTCAGAACTTTCACTGTATGCATCATAATCAGAGAACGAATCATTTCCTGACTGGGAAACAGGAAGATGACTTGAAGGGTTTTGAGGAAGATTCCTTTGACCGATTGTATCTCGGCTTCGAGAACGGGTATGTTGAAATACTCCTTCAGATGATTCTTGAAGTAATTTTAAATACCGTTGGCTTGGCTTGCGGAGTCTACCATGCTTAGAGCATCTTTTACCCTCAGAGCCTCGGGAAGTCATATTAACAGAAGCATATAAAACTTCGTCTTCTTCTGACATAGGTTCAGATTTAGCAAAAGTTAAACGATCGAAGACAGATCTTTTTGTCGTTTGACAACAGCATTGGATGATGACTTTATGATTACAGTGATGATCAGATGGTTGAGATGGAGATATTGAGACATTATCCTGTTTTTGTCTTAGATGTTCTCGAAGATCTACAACAGGACGAGGAAAGTTCCGAGGGATCTGTTCTTTGATAACATTTGGAACATGATTCCGATTCTTCAAATGTTTAGTCCCTTGAGTATACAGGGAAGTACTCACTTCATTGGCATAAGTGTCAGGATTTTTGACCTTGGAGATTTGTTTCTGATGATGTTTGACCTTCGGCATTGGCTGTTTGCGTTTTACCGAAGTGGGTCGATTAAGATAAGTTCTGAGGTCAGCAAATTCACCCCCAGGAGTTTCTGTTTGAGACACTAACAGTTTTCCCTGTCTGGAATGACAAATTTGGAGAGTATGGAGGTCCTGGAATTCTGCTATCGGAGTAGGCAGAATACCTCTTTGATTAGTACAAGTACTCTTATTATAAAGGAAAGAAGAATCCTTGTTCGCCAGAGTTCTCGAACTGATTGGTGCCGAGACACATTAAGATGGATCTTCTTCAGTAAAGACTGAAGAAGACTGAGAAAAGACCAAAGGGCCTTTTCCCTTGTTTTGAGATGAAGGGTTAGCAAAAGAGCATTTCCCTCTGTTATCTTCCAAGTCATGAGACAAGGAAGTTTGAGAAAAGACCAATGGACCTTTTCCTTTGCTTTGAAAAGAAGAAGGAATAGTCAAAGGACTACCCTCAGTGGATTGCGCAGAGGCAATAGGGTATTTGGGAAGAGGAGTAGAATCTCTTCTTTTATTGTGAGAAGAAGGGAATTTAGCCAAAAGGCTGTTTTTCTTGGATTACGCAGACTTGGTTTGCGTATGGGTGGAAGGTACACTAGTCATTTGTGCATTAGAATCTTGGTAGGAAGTGCATCAGGAGTCTTTGTCTTAGAGTGCTTGGGATGCATTTTAGTTACTGGAGTGCTATTTTGCGCAGGAAAAGCCACTGCCAATTGCGCCAGAGTTATAGGAGTCTTCTGTTTTGACAAGGCAGCATATGAAGTAGCTTGCACAACAGTTGCAGCAGACTGCGCAGCCTTGACTGCAACAGATTGTGCAGCAGTTGCTGAGATAGACTGTGCAACAGTTGACACAGCAGTTTGTGCAGCAATCTGACTAGCAGATTGTGCAGCAGTTGGTACAGCATCCTTGGTGGCAAAACTGCCAGATTGTGCAGACTTGGAGACCCAAACTGAGTGCACTTTGCTCTTGGCAGAAGTGACTGCAGTACGGGGAGTGGTCTTGGAGTTGAGCATCGCCTCGTAGGCTGTCTGGTTGACCTTAACAACCAGCGTCTTCTGCGTCTTCCCGATAGACGCTACGTCACATTGAGTTGCTACTTCCTCGTCGGAGGAGAAAGTTGTCCCCAGCAGAGTCGCCATTTTGTTTGCAAAAATAAAAGTATAAAACTTTATTGATACAAACTGTAATAAAGATTACAAGAATTCTGGGAAAATTACAACTATAGGAATCCAATCTTGATGACGATTGCTTTATCCCTTGGACGATGTGAACTTTGAAGACGAAGCCTTTGAAGTTGAAAACAACTCTGGAAATTGAAGGCAAAAGCCTCTGAAGTTGAAGACAAAAGTCTCGGAAGAATGCAGCAGCACTTTGGCAAAAAAAACTCCTGAACTCTCTGATTTCTGATCTCTGATCTTGATCCCCTTGAAATGAAGACTTGAAACTCTATTTATAGAGTTCTGAAAATAACTAACTTTCAGTTATTTTGGACTGCGCAAGCTGATTTGCGCAGCAACTGGTTTGCGCAGATATGGACTGCGCATGCAGTTACTTGATCGTGGGCCAACTATCTGAGACATATGGCATTATTTGATTGAAATGCGCATGATCGTGCATAGACAGTTGCCACGTAATGAGCAATTGATGGCATGAATGCCACATGTAATTGGTCAGTTATGTTAGTAGAATGCGCAAAGTGAACTGCACAGACTTTGGTTTGCGCAGACTCAGACTGCTCATAAATGGTTTGCATAACCACGGATTGTGCATGAATGGTTTACACAACCACGGATTGCGCTGCCACCTGTCAGCCGCCTTCGAGCACTGTACGGCGTCAAAAACGAACAGTCTCCTCGTTATTCGTGTTGTCAGCTGTTAGGAAGATCTGATTTGATTCAGTCAATGATGACTTCTGCCACATCAGCCTGCGCAGTTGGGAATATGCACAAACCAACCTGTGCAAAGTGATGTCTGCGCAATCTGTTGTCTGCGCAACTCATCAAAATGATGAATATCTTGAATTTTTGACTTTTGTCGATTGATGCAACTTGATTTTTTAGGACCTACAACAGTCAACCAAATATTGATAACATTGACTAAATAATACTTGTGATAATTCAATACGACACACGATGACTACATCCAGTTCAAGCCAGACGACAACTCATTTTTGCAGATGTGAGTCATTTTTCGAGTCTGTACTTTTATATTTTATTGAGTCTAGAATGATTGTAAGCTGAGTTATGCTGGGCTCTTGAGACTCAACCCATAACCTATCCAAATCCATAAAGCTCCACATCCAAAATCAGCCCACTGGACTCTTGGACCCATTCTGTGCTCTAGAGACAGAGTTCGGGCCGAACTCTGCCTCCACACAGAGTTCGGGTCGAACTCTGTCCCCTAAAAATCAGCACCCTAATTTTTAGGGCTTGCTAGTTGCTAGTTGTCCAACGGCCAAATTTTTGAAAATTCCTACCAGAATTCTGGCCGAATTCTGCCTAATAAAAACCTTTAAATAGGCCAAGAATTCTCTCATTTTCATTCATCCAATCTTCTCTTCTCTTCTCTCTTAAGCTCAATATAAGCCATACCCTTCTTCATCTACTAGCCGCAAGTTTACTAAGTCTCGAGTGCTCAGCATCTCTCAGTTAGGAGTCTTGTGCAAGAGTTCAAGAAGTAGCTTGGAAAATTCCAAGCATCGCCACTGCGATCCATTGTAAGAAGTTGACGTGCTCTTCTGAAGAAAAGGCACGGGGTGTAACTACTATTTCATAAATAGTGGATTTAATCCTGAGCTAGAGTTCTCAGGCCTGAACTAGTCCTCCACGAGGAAAACCAGGTTAAAATCGGCTGTGTTTGCGTATGCTCTCTTGCTCCTTATTTATTTTCCGTATTTACTCTGATTAATTTTAGATTGTGAAAGAGTTAATTTTTTAATTGGTTATTATTGCTATAACTCTATTCACCCCCCTCTAGAGTTGCCATCTGTTCTTCAATCAGCACAAGAGATGTACTCATGATGGCTTTAGGAAGAGGAAAACCGTCTATAAATAGCGAGACAGCTTCGAGTAGATCTTCAATAATAATAGGCCAACATGTGATGAAGAATTGAGCTGCAAAACCATCTGGACCACCTGTACTTTTAGTATCCAAACTTTGTATAGTGGTGAGGATCTCCTCACTCGTAGGAGCAGCAGTAAATTGTGCATTATCATCAGCACATATAATGTCAGGGATATTATGCAAAATATCATTATCAACAATAGTAGAGGAACATTGAAACTAAGTTTCAAAATACCCATTTGCTGCGGCCTAGATATCTGCAAGTTCAGTCAGCATAGACCCATCTTCTCCTTTAATGTGATGGATGTGGAGCTTTCTTCGTTTGCTGTTAACACACTCATGAAAGTATGCAGTGTTGCGATTGCCTTCCAAGTCCCATTTTAATCTGACCTTTTGCCGCCAATAAGAGTCTTCATAGATTAATTTTTGCTTTAGGATAGCAGCTGCTTTATGAAGTCGCTTGTGGTTCACGGTCGAATTATCTTCTTCGAAAGCAATCTCTGCAGCCAAAACTTCATCCTCAGCTAGACGAACTTGCTGAAAAATGTCTCCAAATTTAGCGTGACTCCAGGTCGACAACGCTCTCCTACAAGCCCCAGTCTTAAGAATACCCTATCTAGTGCATTGCCATGTTGAACCAAAGTCCATGTGCTCTCCACGATCTACATAAAGTCGTCTTCTTTAACCCAGAAATCCAGAAATCTAAAAGCTCGCTTTCCTTTGGCATTTGCTGATTTAAACATGAGAAGTAAAGGAGCATGATCAGATTCGTTTCGGTTCAGATGATCTTCCACTGAGGAAGGGAATAGTCTCAACCATTCTTCGTTCACCATCATACGATCGAGCCGTGATCCTTGTCTTTCTTCTTCCTTTGATTTAAGCCAAGTGAAAGTACTTCCCGTATAAGGCAACTCCACTAAGCCTGTCGACAGTTGAAAATTTAAGAAGTCTTGTATAGCATTAGGGTTAGGGAGGAGGCTTCCAGTTTTCTCCTCTCTACGCATAATGGCATTAAAGTCACCCCTACTGCCCAAGGGATGCTGTGACTAGATTGAATGAATTGAAGTCTCTCCCACATGTCCTGACGTCCTTCCTTAGTGCCATGGCCATGAACTATAGATAACATCATGTCTGAAGGCAATGCAGCATCCCTAAAAGAAATTGTGAGAGCCTGATCGAAGGAATCCAATTGGGTCATAGATATATCAGCCTTTGTCATGATCCAAATATTACCCTCACATTAGCCAGTGCATTTTGAAAACCAATTTATATTGATATGCAATCAATTGCTCCTTGGATACTTTGGGTTCAATAACAGCGAGCATCTGAATTTTATTAAGTCTACATAAATTCTTAATCCTTTTAATGGTCATCTTGTTGGTAACTCCTCTCTCGTTCCAAATTAAGATATTAAGCATTAATGTTTTTGGTTGAGGGGGGAAACCAGTGGAGGCGACTGTATTCGCTGATCGTAGGAGTCTATCTGTCGGTGCTGGAGCTTTCTTCTTACGTTGCGACTGCCCATGTCTGTGTGGGCCTGGTTGTCCTTTTGTAAGTGGAATGTCAGCGACACCCCTGACTTCTTTGTCTTATGCTATGTCAGCCCAATTTTGCCCAGATAATTCTCTTTCTTCTCTATTATCAACATCTTGAGCTGGAAGGGGAGTTTCTTTAACCATCTCCTCAAATGCCTCAGTTTGATCATCATTAACTTCCTGATTAAGACCCGTAGTCCCATCCTCCTCATCGGACAATGTGGTTTCAGGCTCAAAAGCATTTAATGGCTGAGCAATATCCAGTGGGTTTTCGCTTGCATCTTCATTGTTATCTGCTTTTTTCTGATCAAACTCCACATTTTGACGGCTAGATGATGGTATATCCTCCACTGGAGGCTCACATGGGTATTCAGTTTGTTGTTCCGTCTCTCCTCGAGGAAGAATCCTCGTGATGATAGGCTGATGCAGACCGGTTTCCTTGATAGATGCAGGTTATTTGTCTTTCTCTTTCTGACGTGTCTTACAAGAATCCAAACCATGGCCTTGATGGCGACAGAAGGAGCAATAAAGTGGCTTGAATTCATACTCTACATGCTGCCAAAAGCTTCTATTACGTGACAAATTAATATGCAGTCGGTGCTGTAATGGCTTTGAAGCATCGACTTCGACGAAGACCCGAGCCATACTGGGTCTAGAAAGTTCTAAAGTGGCCTTATTGATCTTGAGGGGAGATCCAATCGCACCAGCGATAGCATAAAGAACTTCTTTAGCATAGAGATGATGTGGAAGATTTGGGAGAGTAATCCATACTGGAGTTAGAGGGGACTCATGATCTGGGGAGAACTCAGGATCCCACTTAAAGATACGCATAGGAGAATGAGCAATATACCATGTTTCCTTAGATCGAAGTCGAAGAAAATTTGATTCACAAGAGGGACGAATCAGGATGTGTTTGGGATCAATAACTCCAGCATGAATGGCTCCATCAAAGATGAAGCCAGCAAACGCTTTACGGATATTATCTATAGATGGACGGGAGTGGGAGAATTTGCCGACTAGTTCATAACGAAGAGGAGTAGCCAAAGCAACTTCCTCTTCCTCAGAAAATGAGATCGCGGGGGCGCCCTTGAAAGAGAAAACAGACCTGGGAGGGATGACCGGTCTCGAAGGAGAGGCCGATCCTTCCACAACATCCATAAACGTCCGAGACGCCATGAATCCCTAGAGACGAAGAAATCAAGTACAGGGGGACGACGCTACCATCCAAGTTGATTAACAGCCGCGAGAGGGACGCCGACAAGGCCTGGGGCCACGCCGGAGTCTGGGTGTAGAAGGAGAGGCGCTCTAGGGTTTCCCAGGAGCGATCATATATCTTCATATATATATATATATATATATATATATATATATATATATATACGGCGCTACCATCCAAGTGGATTAGCAGCCCCAAGAGGGACGCCGACAAGGCCCGGGGCCACGCCGGAGTCTAGGTATAGAAGGAGAGGCGCTCTAGGGTTTCCCAGGAGCATTCATATATCTTCATATATATATATATATATATATATATAATATATATATATATATATATACAGCCGCGAACAGCCGGGCCAAAAAGTATACAACCCAAAAGAAAAAGAAAGGGGATGAGGTGCTAGGAGAGGATAGCGTCCCAAAAGGGCACCTGAGTATGCGAGCATATGGCTCTGATCTTCCGACACTGACGAAGGGTCTCTTGAATGAGATGTACTCCAGAGTACTGATGACCTTCATACCTGGCCTTGTTCCGATTCTTCCATAAAACCCATATAGCAGCCGCTGCGACGATCTGATGTCCGTGGGAAGCGTAGGCCCAGGAACTCAGGAGATCGTTGAAGTACCCACTCCTCTGGGTCTGTCCGCACCGATGCGAGAGGGCCCTCCAAACCTGACTCGGGAGCTCCCCCTGGCAGAGGATATGATCGATGGATTCACTCTTATGCTCTAAGCAACAAGTACATACGGACGCTAGGCTAAACCCGATGGTATTGAGGGTGTCATTTGTAGGCAACTTCTTGCGGAATGCTCTCCATAGAAGAAAAGATTACTTTTTTGGGATGCAAGTCTGCCAAAATACGGCAATGATCAGTACAGGCG
The DNA here is from genome assembly GCA_029216955.1 of Iris pallida. Taxonomy (NCBI): domain Eukaryota; kingdom Viridiplantae; phylum Streptophyta; class Magnoliopsida; order Asparagales; family Iridaceae; genus Iris; species Iris pallida. The sequence goes on from JANAVB010040619.1 coordinate 56,202,032, forward strand.
TCTGCACGCCACGTATCGCTTTTCTAGCCGACCTCGTCGAAAAGTATCGAGACGGTTCGGCTGACCACCTCAGCATATCAGGCTCATCCTTCAATTTAAGGTTATTGTTGCGGATGCGCTCCTCTCCCTCAGTCCCAGCCCACTCTCTGATCAGGTGCCAATTCCAATCATTGCTTGTGAAGTCCCATAGGTCCTTGATCCTGCTGTTCTCTGGGCTGCCATAAGGTTGTTGAGTATTGTATCTCTCGCCCAACCTTCCAGGAAGGTCTGGGATTCGCCATTACCCAATTGTAGTTTGATCACCGGTTCTGCGAGTGCTCGCCCCACGAGAATCGGTTGCCAGGCGGCAGATGATCTGCTATTGGAGATTGCCTTCGCAGGGTGAATCTGCTTGAAGTACCTGGCTTGTATGAATTTAGCCCATAAAATATGACTCGTACGAAGCTTCCACCACAGCTTCATAGAGAAGGCATCAACAATATGGGATAGTTTGGAGAAGCCCAGACCTCCTTCTTCCGTAGGCCTAGCTATGGAATCCCAACTGGCCCAGTGATGTTTGTCGTGCCCGTCACTGTGACCCCAAAAGAAATTGCTGAAGATTCTTTCCAGCGAATCGAGCATTTTCTTGGGAGGAGAGCAGGCTGCAAGGGTATATATAGGGATAGAGGTGAGCACGTGCTTGATGAGAATCATCTTGCCGCCTGGGGATAAGGTAGCGTTATGCCACCCCTCGAGTTTTTTTTTCTGATCTTGGTAATCAGCTCATCAAAGATGTCTGAGTTCGATCTCCCGTACACAAGGGGCACCCAAGGTATTTGAAAGGGGGTTGTTCGACCGAGAATGAGGTAATGTTGGATAGGTTAACAGCATGCTCTATCCTGATGTTGTGGTAGGCGTATATGACGCTCTTAGCGGGATTTACCTTTTGACCGGAGCATCTGGAGTATTTCATGAGCGAGTTGTGGACCACCTCCACCGACCCCACTTTCCCCGAGAAGAAGATAATAATGTCATCAGCATAGGCCAGATGAGTAATGATAGGACACCCACTGACCGTATGAAAATATTGGAACTTCGGGGTTCTAGTCATGTTGTTTAGCTGTCTGCTCAGAGCGTCGGCTGCGATGATGAAGATGGTGGACGATAAGGGGTCTCCTTGCCTTATATATATATATATATATATATATATATATATATATATATATATATATATATATATTCCAGAAATCCTTTTTTTTAGTTCTAGACCCCTTTTGTTTTCTTCTCCGTAATCCCTTAACTACGCAGAGCGATTGCGATCAACTCCGACGTTCTTTTCGTGTGTCATTTTTTGTTAGATCCATATTGAGGTTAGCTTTCCAAAAATATATTTTATTTTCTGTAATAATTTACATGAATTTTTGGAGATTTATTTAAGTGCTGGTTGTCCAAAAATTAATGCGTCGTACGGTTTTCGAGATTTCGGAAGATCACGAATTCCATTTTGTAGTATATTTGATTTTTTGGAAAGCTGGAATAAAGAACAACATATAACTTTTACAGAAATTTATAAGTACATTTTAGTATTTTAGTTAATTTGTTGAACTCATATTTGACCGATAATTTATTGATTTGGTCATGGTTGACCATAGCGGCGATAACTTTTGGCCAAATGGTGATTTTGTTGCACTGTCAATTCTGGTACACTCGTGGCACTGAAATCTACCAAGATGCACTCTGTAATCATCGAGTTCGTAATATTTGACTAGTTAGTCAACAGTACGCCTCGATTTGTGTGCCATAGATTCTAAAATTGGAACTGTCACTTTATATGGCCAAATTTTCTTATTATATTTTAGATTATTATTAGTTTAAGTTAGTTTTTTAAGTAATTTATTTCAGAATTAAATAATATTAGATAGATTAACCCATTAGCCATTTTTCCATGATTTTAGATTAGGAATCATAGAATTGACTTGTGATTTTTGTGCATGGTTAATAGTATGATTGTGTGATATGGGTTGATAGTTTCTAAGTCGGAGTTCCTCTCGTCCTTCATTTGTGAAAGCGAATTGTCCAAGAAATCAGGCAAGTTTTACTATGACACTATATTACCTTTATTTTGTACTATATGTATCTTTATATCTTCTTTTCTTGGTTACTTCTTCATATATCCTGTTGTGATTGTTCTTGATCCACCATGATTTATTTCTTGTGCAAGAGCGTAGTCCATATTTAGTTACTTGTTTACGTTCACCTGTTATACTTGTTCATTATATTGTATTATGATTACATGTTTACATGTTTACCTGTTTACCTATATTGTTATATATAGTAAATATATTTTCTTGTGAGTCGTGGGCGGAAAATTACTATGAGTATGCATGTGGTCTATGTTACATGTATAAATTTATTCATGTATAACCTGAACAATATCAATCGTGTACCATATGTACGATTGACATATATCTCAAGCGTCTACATACAAAAAGTTAGTATTCTAAAACACATAGTACATGTGATCTCTTGTTGCTATATTGTTCATTTATTTTCTTCCATTGGGTCTAGTTTTATATTGTCTTCATGTTATAAGTGTACTCTTCTTATCATATCATGTCATGCTTATAGTTTATCTTCCTTGTTATTATTTCTCCATGCTTGTATAATATATTGTGTAGTATAGTGTTATGGTGAATCCTGCCTGGATAACTATTTTTTAGCTTTAGATGACGTCACCTGTCTTAAGGCCTGTGGTACGGATGTTGGCAATACTGGCATTACTGACGTACTAGACTCTGGCACTTATATGAATTAGCATATTCCTTTCTTATGATTTCCCATTAGTTAGTGGTCGTAGTTTTGGATTCTAGTTTACTTATCTGCTATCGGGTTTGTTCCTGAGACTACCTGAGTTATAGCGAATTATTTTGATAGTTTTCTTTAGTTTAATATTGAGACTATTACATATTATTTTTGATGGTTTAGATGTGGATGTTATGTGCATATTATTCTTATTGTGGACCGTGTTATCATAGACAGCATACTACCACTGATGCTGCAGTATAGGCCGGACTTGGCTACATACTCGTATCCCAAAAGTGGCAGCAGGTCGTGACACAACGCCCTCGTCGACAAAGCCACCCCTCATCGAGCGTTCCCCCGGCGCCCTTGTCGACCGCGACCCCCCTCGCCGCAGTGCTCCCCACTTCAATGACCCCCTCCTTAGTCAAGTAAACCCTAACCCTACTTTTCAGTTGTAAACACTAATCCTAGGTTGATGGAAATTTGTATTTGTTCAAGGCATAAGAATACAAATACATGTTCAGGACACGATATGAATGTATTAACACAGGTGATTCTCATGGTGTCTAGGTGTACTTGGATTAAAAATTTTTAGTGTTACATCCAAGTTAAATGACATTCATATGTGTGTAGACTTGAAGAAATACTTTAAGAAAATCCTGCACTACAGCCATAGAGTCCTAACTAAAAAAATCGAAAGTATCGGCCAATGCCGAGCGATTCGAAAAGCTAGAACTAAATGACAAGGATACTTTATAACTTTTGTATATAAAGTTACGTTTAGTAAAAAATCGTAAGTATCGGCTAATGCTGAGCTCATTATAAAATTATGTAGGTACAATTGTATGAAGATATGAAAATTAGGTAAAGGTACTATTTATGTCCATCCCCGCAATTGGAAATGATGACGTGTGGATCTAGCATTCTTTCTAGTGTGCACTTCTACTTCCATAATTTTACTAAACAATTACCTATTTAATAAGTCGTTGACGAAAATTTGATTTTGCAAGAATGAGACAAGTAGGCCTTCGTGCTAGAGAAAATGGTAATATTATCGTACGAATTGGTGTTTTAGCAAGACACAATTAATTCAATATAATTTGTGTCGATAAATGATTTTTTTTCTCTTGAGTTTGTGCAACTTGTTTGTGTATTAGTAATTTAAGGATATATATATATATATATATATATATATATATATATATATGAATCCTCTTATACATCGTGTATGAATGAATCCACAAATTCTTAAGTTAGTGATATGACACTGAAGTCCTACAAAATTAAGAAGAAAAAGTTTATTTACCACCAAAAATACTATTGAGTCAATTGTCTTTCTAGAATATCAACTCGTATGATAATATTACTATTTTTGTCTCGGTGATCTACGTGTCTTCTTTTTCGAAGAGAAATTTCGTCAGACCCTTGTTAAGTAGGTATCTTTTTGCTAATACTATGCTTGTAGAGGTTTGTTTATTATTTCGAGCCATCTACTTAATGGGGTTTGAAATTGAAGTTGTCCATATGTCTACTAGGTTTGGAAAGTGTATCTATCTTTGCTGATCTATACATATACTCGAACAATTCGTATCCATATTTACAGAAGTAAATAAAAATTGATATAAATTACTACTTACGACATCATTCGTGGACGTACAAATGTCATCATAGTGACACATGCGGTGTATGAGATGAATTCATACAAGGGGTAGACTTTGCCAAAGTGTATCCATCTTTACCAAGGCATTTCTCCAGTACATGGACGGCACCAAAATTAAGTGTACGTGTGTAAAATATCACAACTTGAAATATCATCCAGAAGTAGATGTGAAATTTTATTTGTACTCGAGAGGTTTCACGCTGAACTACTATCAGGGACCTCACACGAATAGCTTGTGCCTTTAGCATCATAGCATGAAACTTATATGGAGCCGTATATGGATGTCCATGACCATGATGTTTATGACGTCGAGTGAATGAACATAGTTTTGATGTTGCAGGGCCTAGTATCGATCCAGACAATCATGATATAGCTAAGGAGGCACCGGATGCCGATGCTACGAAGTTCATGTAGTTGTTGGAGAATGCAAGGACTCTATTATATCCTGGTTGTGAGGATTATTCACCGTTGGAGGCGGTTATAAGAATGTTGAGCATCAAGTTCAATTTCAACATGTGCAACAATGCTACAACCAACTGATATAGTTTATTATAGAGATCTTGCCAGAGGGTGACAAGTTACCTACAGACTTCTACTGATCTAAATGGTGAGATTGCTCTGGATGGAATATGAAAAAAATCGATGCATGTAGCAACAGGTGCATGTTGTACTACAAAAATGATAAGGATGACGAAGTGTGTAGATTTCGTGGGGCTGACACTACAAGGCAACTGGTACAGGAATGACTCCCGGTACAAGGAATCCGACCGATTTGATGTACTACTTGCCTTTGACATCACGATTGCAGAGATTATTTATGGTGAAAAAGACTGCTGAAAACATGAGCTGGCATAAACGAAAACAGATTGAAGGAGTGTTGGATCATCCATCCGATAGAGAATCATGGAAGCACTTTGATGGAGAAGCATGGAAGCACTTTGATAGGGGTGAGGACGCCAACATGGTAACCATTTTTTTGGCCACACATCAAAATAAAGGAAAGCTCATCGATGAGAGAACCACACAGAGCTATGTAAGTATTACTTTACCTTGTGTTGATTTTAATATAACTTAGGAAATTTACAAATATATATCTTTATAGTTAAAAATAATTACCTTAGACATGAGCAACTACAACGATTGGACAGTAAGAAGTACGCTTATCGAGACACATACTTTTCTAGGACGATATCATAGGCTATGTGAGCAGACGACTGCTAGTGCACTTGCAAAGAGAGAAGCTAGTACTTTTGTGCAACCCTCTACAGCTTCGTCAACTGACGAGCTCTGGATGACCTCCGTTGGTAGTCTTTAGAAGGGTACATAACGGGATCCTATGGTGCCATTATTGCGTCGCAGTCATCCTGGGTCCCCTCTGACAGTGTATCTTGGATAACCCTTATAGGAGTCGGCTCGAGTCGAGTAGAGCGTGTCACGCCCCGATCCCGGAGGATCGAAAACTACCACTCGGTGTGATGCCGTAAAAGTCTAAATTGTACTTGTATAAGGCAAAGTCATTACATTTTTTGGTATTTCTCAAAAAATAATGACATCGCAGCCAACCAAGCAGATAAATTAAAATTACAACAAGGCATGAAAAAAAAATTTCTTTATTGATAATTGTAAAAGATTACAAGGTTTACAACTGAATACAGAGTTTACAACAGATTTCAAAGGCTTTTGAATAGCCTACTGAATTTACTTACCACTTAGGCTTACTACAGAACATGCCGACTTGGCTCACAATGAACTTGGCGATTTGGCTTACAATCTTACTAGTACAACTAAGTTACACTGTTCCATATATTATGTCCTATGTAGCAGAAAACATCGTCTTGAGAGAAGAGCTTCTGCACCCCCATCCGATTCATTGATGCCAAGCATTGATCAAACGATTTCCCCAATGCACAAGCACCTGTAATAATGCCTACAAACGTAGGTCAGTACATTCATCTATGTACTAGCGAGCTGTGCTGGCCCAACTCATCTAAGAAGATAACACTAAGTAGTCATATGATAGGAACATTATTAGTGTGGTCTTTCTCGTTGCCTTAGTGTCAATTCCAGTTTATATCCAACAAGAAGTAAATCATACAGTTCTCAAAGCAGCATAATGTAAAACATATGTGTTATCACCCTTTGGTGATTCTTACCCAAAGTCGTATAGCCATCCATGTACATTTATAATACTTACTCTGCCTGCATAAGACGTTGTTAGGAACAATATCATAATGATCATAATGGTCGCCATTCAGGTGATTCTTACCAACAGTCGACATCCTTCCCTTTATTTGAGTAATAACTTACTTTGCCTGCATAAGATATTATTAGAATTTGACGTATCTATATGAAGGTTACTAGCGACACGCCATCTTGGACTATATAATGGTAAACAACTAACTGCAGATGGGTTGCGAGCCCATGGAGGTTTTCGAATCACCGTGCTTCCACTTCTACACCATGGAATTTTGACGCCCTTTTAGTGCAAGGTAGCGAGCTCCACTGAAAGTCCCAAAATCCCGATGTCAGTACGTCGACACCAATCCTTGTTTCCCCAGGATGAACTGGGTCCATGGTCTCGGAGTACCGTTCGAGGAACTACCTTGTGCACAAGTTGTCCACGACCATTCAAGTATATGCAACTTAGCTATGAAGAAAACATATAATGCATGATAAGGAAAACTATATAAATAAGCCACCATTCTCATCCATATAGCTACCATTTCCTTGAGCTGAGCTTACAAATACCAATTGCCCAATACAGGGCTGCCCAAACTAAGGATTTAATCATTCCACCTCTTTGATGCCATACATCTTTCCAACCGGAACTTAATGTACTCACCGTCCCATTCTTGGGACTTAGCATCTGTGTTACTATACATTTATCGAGTTGAGAGTCGACATACTCATCACCCAAGTATTTGGGACTTTTGCTTCACCTGTCATGTATTTTATTGTAACAGCACGCAAGCCCACATATTCATGAAATAATTTGCAACAGCTTTCGGGTCATGTGATTAATTATCTTTTATTATCTTTCTGGGTTCCATGCAAGATATTATTTAGCAACTCAACAAGAAACGTAGTATACTAATCCTTTTTATCAAGCGTAAAGCTAAAGGGTCTTCGAAGGGTTCAATATTACTCATATTTACAAGACAATTTCTATCATGATCGTATAGCCTTTTGAACGATCCCTCGCATATTTCCAAGTCCAACAAGGCTTCATCGAATCAACCAGCTATCACAAGGCACCGTGCAGGTCAGGACACTATAATATATACCACTCAGAAAAAGTTTTGACCTCGAAACTTAAACAAAACTCATCCCCATCAATTCAACTGACTTTATGAAACTTCTCATGATCAACTTGCACTATTTAACATTTCTCCGTAATATCTCGATTGATTTTAAATGATGTACCATCTCGCCATAACATCCCAATTCGATTCAAAATAGTTTACCCTCCACTACCAAAATAATTCATATTAGCGACGCTTAAAAACGTCGCTTTGGAAAAAAATGTCGCTAATTGAAATTAGTGACGAAATAGGTGACATCCATGGTTAGTCATGTTTCATCAAGTCGCTGACCACCAAAACGTCGCTAAACGTCGCAATAGCGATATATTTTAGCAACGTCGCTACGTCGCAATTTTAGCGATGTCCATCAACATTTTGTCATAATTTTAGCGACGCATAATGTGTCGGCAAAAGTTGATACAAGTTGCTAAAATTAGCGATGTTCTGCGACTTTTAACGACAAACAATGACGTGGGTAGAGTCGCTGAACGTCGCTAAACTGTAGGAAATCAGCGACTATCAACGACGTTTACGGTGTCGCTAAACGTCGCTAAACGTCACTAAATTTCCAGTGAAAAGAAACAGAAAACAAAATAGTTTCCCTGGAGTTTATGAATTCAAAATTTATATCAATAGACCTGGAGCAACCCTCCATTGAATTTCCTGGGTTTGCTGACCACTTTGGTGGAACACCAGTACCGATAAATTCACAGACATTTAATATGAATAATAAAGTAAAATTTGAAGAAAATGACACATTAGAATTATAAATCGAGTCTGAAGAAAATCTCGTCATACAGATCAATGCAATAAATATCCACACAACCTAATGCAAAAAATAAAGTGTGAAAGCTGCAACAAATATATAATATTCATACCCAATATTATAGGTCTACATACAAACAACCAGTAAACTATCCTATATGACTAATGCGGATCTGGAGGAGGATGGGCACCGCCACGCACTAAGGATAAGAATAACTCATATTGCTCCCGTGAAATCGATACTGACGTCGATGAAGAAGGCAATGACGTCGGTGGAGTCGATGTCGATGAAGAAGGCAGTAACATCGGTGGATTCGGTAATGATGAAGGCGCATCCAGAGGACGTATCTGCTCCAACGCTGCTAGTCGATGGTTGTATGAATTCATGGTAGATAATAACCTCGTATTGCTATCAACTATCGAATCATATATTAATGTCAGCCTCTCGCCCATGAACAGCTGTGATGCCTACAGCTCTATCACGCTGTGCTGTGTTGATGCTCTAAGATTAGTAACGCCACGCTCTATCCTTTCAGTCATATCCCTGAGCTCTATGACGTTGCGCTCGAGCGTATCAAATCGTGCGATAAGCGTGACATCGTCCATCTACGATTGAGACAGGGGCTGCTCATGTATCCTTCACAGCATCTCATCGTAGAGAAACTCAATCAATCTGATGGTCAATGATCTCCTGGACTCGGGTAGACTCCTGCGAAGGTTGTAGGGAATACACACTTGCAATGGAGGCCCTAGAGAACTGCTTCGTAATAAGGGCACCATAGGATTTTGTACCATAGTACGTACCCCTTTGGAGACCACCAACAACGGTCACCCACAACTCGTCCTCTGACGGAGCTGGAGAGGGTTGCGAGAAAGTAACAGCCTCTTCCGCTGTAGGTACACTAGCAGTCGCCCGCTGACGGAGCCTAAGATACTCGGCCTAGAAAAGTATGGATACTCGACAATTGCTAATGTCTAATGTACTTATTACTAACTGCATAAATATTTATTTGCATATTTCCTAAGTTATACTAAAATTAATAGAATGTATAGTAATACTTACATAGGTCTGCTTGGCTCTCTCATCAATGATTTTCCTGTCCTTCCGATGGGTGGCCAGGAAGATGGTCACCATGTTGGCATCCTCACCCCTCTTTACCTATTAAAAATATATTATTTAGTACTAAAATTAAATATTTTAAGTTGCGACATCTCACACACGGATACTTAATTTTGTTACCATCCGTGTAATAAGGAACGCCTTGGCGAACTACAGGAACTGCTTTACACCCTCTATGAATTAATCTCGCACACCACACATGTCATCAGGATGATGGTTGTACATCCATGAATGATGCCATAGGTAGTAAATCATATCCATTTTTAGATACTTCTGTAAGATATATACACATGAAGACATAATTTTAAACTTAGAAGACATATGGACAACTCTGATTTCAAACTCCATTATATGGGTGGCTCATAATGATAAACACGTGTTCCCTTCAAATCTAATTATCACCATAAGTATTTTTGGATATTTAGATACTTCTGTTCTTAGGACAGTGAATAGAGTCGCTAAAGTCTTTAAAATTAGCGATGTTATATGACGACGTCGCTAAAAACGTCGCTATTTATATACCCTTATATATGTATCTATCTATATAGATTATTAACCCTCACTAGCTCACTCGTCCCTCACTCAAATATATACACATACACAGCTCTCACTTGGACACTCTCATACACTTGACACACACACACACACACACACTCACACACACACGCGCGCGTGCGCGCACACACACATAAACACACACAAAAAATGCACTGCGTATACACACCCCGACCCCCACTCTCTTGAACACACACTTACACACACGATATACTAGTACAAAAACACCATCATCCCAAGGACACTCTACCACTCGACATTCGTATACACTACTAAACTTATAAATTTAGGATCCGTCGACACATATAACAATTTCACGATACCATGTCAATACCAACTCATGCTAATGTGTATGTATCATATCTTAACAACGTGTCTGTGTCATACATTTATAATATATATACAAATTTTATAAATTTATACTCACAAATAAAATATTTCTAATACGTGTGATAGACAAAATTGAACCAACTAGGGAGGGCTAGTCTTGGAGAATTTTAGCGTTTAGAATTTGGGGACAAGGCTTTGGATCCTCTTCTTCATGTGAGGGCTGCTATGGGTAGAGAATTTTGTGTGTGTAGGTGTCTTATTCATGTGTGTGTGTGTGTGTGTGTGTCGTGTTTGTTTTCGTGTGTCGTATCTATGTCAGTATGTGTGTGTCCGATTAGGGTTAGGGTTTACCTGATCGAGGAGTGAGGTGGCCAAAAAGGAGGGGCATTGACCGATGAAGGGTGGCCTGAGAGAAGAAGGAGCCTGGTAGAGAGAGAGCCTGGTGGGGGAGGGGTCAATCAAGCGGTTGTCGGAGGAGGAGCAGCAGTGTGGTGGGGGAGTAGCGATGGCTAGAGGGGAGCAGTGATAGCCGGAAGGGAGCAACGGTAGGAATGGATGCAGGAGACAGAGAAGTGGTCGAGGGGGAGCAGCGGGGAGGGAGAGAAAAAATATTGGGAAAAAAATAGATTTTAGATACGAGAAAAGCTGTTGATTCCATGTTTATTAAATTTTTAGCGACATTGCCTTTAAACGTCGCTAAACAACACAAAAAATAAAAAAATGGCGACTCCAAGAATAAAACGTCACTAAAAGTTACAATTGTGCAAATGTCAGCGACGTGTAGCAACCTCCAACGGTGCCTTTTTTTTTACTAATACTAACAATTGTCGCTGTTCGTCACTATACGTCACAAACAACGACGTTCTGTGACGTTCATTTGTGGTCGCTAAATATATATTATTTAGCGACGTTTGCTTTCAGAGTCAGTAATAGCGTCACTAATGTGACTTATGTTGTAGTAATCCTTGTTCCTTTCTCCAACATTCATGCAATTTCTTAGCACATGATAATCCTTCCCGTGGTTTCGTCTGAATTCAACATACCATTTAGTTGGATCATACACATATTTTAGTCATCCCAAAAATATATACATTTCCACAAAGTTCAGTGATAGAGAAAATGAGCTAGCTAGATGTATAACTTCATTCCCAAATGTCAGAAAATCCTCTTGAGCATTTTGTATAGTCTCAACGCATTAATTTAATATTCCAACCAACTATCAACACAATGAATGTTACCAATTCCAATTCAAGTAATTTCCCACAACTGATTAAAATTTTCTAAAGTATTCTGACAGCTATTTCAAATTTTCCAATGAATCCAGAGTTCCCTTTTCAAGTCCATTGTCACTCATACCACCAAAATTGATAAAACTAAAAGCCACATTTTATTTCAACACCACGATTCTCATTGATCAAATCATTACCCATTATCGTTCGCATCCATACAATTTATTTGCAACTCGTAATTTTTTTTTGATTATGGTCCATCTTCCAAGTTGTACCATCATTCGATTCTAATAAAATTTCTCATGTACTCAAAAATTTTCTCACATTGATCAAGCCAACATATAATGATTTTGCATGAACGACTCCTATTTCCAGCAACATCAATTTGGAGGGTCATTTCAAAATTGCATTCGCTTTCACCGATATCGACTATATGCACTATCTCATTCCGTCGTTACATTTTTTCTCAATTCCGATCTGAGTATCCATAAATGAAATTTTCCTGACCGTCTCAAGGCTACTACATCAATTTGTATAGCTCAATATGATTCCACCAACTAATCAAATCCAACCAGCTCTAATAATTTTTGACATTCCAATGAAGGCAACCAAGTTCCGAAAACAATATGATCCATCATTCCATCCAATGTTATAACATTGAATTTTCCAATCCCCTTTCCTTTTCAAAATTTACTTTTTGACATATCTCACTCATTCTGACTATACCCACGCAACATCAATAGGGACATCCTAAGGGTCTCCAACAATCAACTTAGCATTCGGTCAAGTCTCTACGGTTAGCTATTCGAAGCTAAACTAGACATTCAGCTAACTCATCTGAGATTGATAGCTAATAGGGACATATCTTTTATCTTAAAGGCAACAAATTCTTGTCATAGGGACTCTATCTTATCCCAGGGACAATCTATGATCCGACCAATTTAAGGACATAGGATGCTACCCGAATCTTATGAACTTATTTCCAACACGAACAACTGAAATATCATAGCCAACAAATTCGAATTGAGCCAACCAACCGACACTCTAGGGTCAAGTCTATCTACCTGCATTTATTCTCAGATTATACCCAATAAAGTTATTCTAGACTTACCCACAACCGAAACAATCCATCTAACAATTCGTATGGGTTAATACCGAAGCCGTCATATGAAACTTTATCAATCGAACATCCAAATTTATAGTTTTTATTTGCATAGACGCAACATCACCTGCTCAATCTGACTTGCATTCTCATATCACATTCAAATTGTGTCTATTCAATCGGGCTAACTATTTTGAGTCATAATCCAACATTGCTACCTCAATAGTCTATCATTTCCTTTGGTCTCTTCGCGACATATTCAATTTCCATATTTCTAGATCATTTATACGGTCTGTACTCTTTAACCAATCAATAAGGCAACCATATAATCGTATTTCTTTCGAAAGCATCCTCTATGAATCTTTTGATACCACCAAATACGGTCATCTTTTAGTAATTCACGTTGACCATCAATATTCATTTTGCATCATCTTCTTATGATTCCATAAGGAGATTTACTATTCATACACTGATCCAATTTCGATGGCACCAATCATCTAGCATTCGTATCTCAATCATACAATCATCTAGTGGATATGATGTAACTCATTAGCTAAGTCATAATCCAATAATTCTATATTTCACCCAAACTTATTATTCATAAGACACCATCATCCACCGACAGTGTCTATTACATATCGCTGCATCTCGATACTTATTTGTATTTCAGCCATCAGACTCTCATAAGGAACATCTACTCTTTCATGCGTCAAGAGATAAGTATTCATTTCTCTATGCCTTAATATAATCAAGGGTCATAACGGGACACGTCAAATTCTTTCAAGCACAACTGCAAACCATCTATTCCTCAAGTCTATTCTCTAACTTTTTGGCCGCTGATGCAATTTTCTGCATCTTCTAAATCATTCGCAATATTCGATAAGCGCCTAACCCCATCATCAATTTGTCGATGTCCAACGTAAAATTTTATCTACTCAATTCTAACATCATTCTATATTCGATCTATATATTGTGCTCCCAAACTCTTTTGATAGCAACACTTCACCATTATTACCGAGCCTACAATCCTTTTACCCGACTGGTTCAAGTCATCACCTGAATCTATAATTCATACCATCCCCAACCAAGGCATTCATTTCATATTCTTAATTTCTTATTATCTAGCATAATACTAACCATCACAATCACGCAACGAGTTATCCGAACTTAATTATCAAGGGACACGTCTAGCCGTCATGTATCAATCGTAATCCCAGCTACGACTCGATACTATCCAATACCTTACAGATAAAGCATCACTATACTATGAACAGTGTCAACGGACATCTTATCGCTAAGGGAGTAGAGACATATACCACTCAGAGCTCAAGCCATTCCTGACACAATATTTCTCTTTTGTACCAAACCAACGTCCCTTCTGGACTAACCATCCCACAGTGGCTCTGTCGACCACAAATACCGACAAAATTTCCTCACATCTGAAACATAACCAAGCCCACACATAAGCCAACTCGAAATTCTGCCGAGTCGATTACTACGATACGGGATCCTACGACACCTTTATTGTGACACAGTCATCCAGGGCCTCCTCTGCCAGTATATGTTTTCTACAATCCTTACAGGAGTCGGCCCGAGTCAAGTAGAGCGTGTCATGCCCCGATCCCAGAGGATCGAAAACTAACCACTCGACGTAATGCCGTACAAGTCTAGATTGTACTTGTATAAGGCAAAACCATTACAGTTCCTGGTATTTCTCAGAAAATAACGACATCGCAGCCAACCAAACAAATAAATTGAAGTTAGAATAAGATATGAAGAAATATATCTCTTTATTAATAATTGTAATAGATTACAAGGCTTACAGCTGAATACAGAGTTTATAATAGATTTCAAAGACTTTTGAATAGCCAACTGAATTTACTTATCATTTAGACTTTCAACAGAACATGTCGATTTGGCTCATAATGAACTTGTCGATTTGGCTTAGAATCTTACTGGTACAACTGAGCATACTATTTCATATATTATGTCCCATATAACAGAAGACATCGTCTTCCGAGAAGAGCTTCTACACCCCCATCCGATTCATCGATGCCAAGCATTGATCAAACAATTTCCCCCATGCACGAGCACCTGTAACGATGTCCACAAACGTGGGTCGGTACATTCATCTATGTACTGGCGAGCAGTGCTTGCCCAACTCACCTAAGAAGACAACACTAAGTAGTCATATGATAGGAATATTATTAATGTGGCCTTTCTCGTTGCCTTACGGTCAATTCCAGTTTATATCTAACAAGAAGTAAAGCATACAGTTCTCAAAGCAACATAATATAAAACATATGTGTTATCACCCTTTGGTGATTCTTATCCACAGTCGTATAGCCATCCATGTACATTTATAATACTTACTCTGTCTGTATAAGACATTGTTAGGAATAATATCATAATTATCATATTGGTCACTGTTCAGGTGATTCTTACCAACAGCCGACATCCTTTCCTGTATTTGAATAATAACTTACTATGCATGCATAAGATATCATTAGCACTTGACCTATCTATATGAAGGTCACAAGTGTCATACCATCTTGGACTATATAATGGTAAACAGCTAAATCCAGATAGGTTGCGAGCCAATGGGAGGTTTCCGAATCACCTTACTACTACTTCAGCACCATGGGATTTTGGTGCCCTTTCAGTGCAAGGTAGCAAGCCCCCACTGAAAGTCCCAAAATCTCGATGTTAGTACGTCAACACAAATCCTTGTCCCTCCTAGGACAAATCGGATCAGTAGCCTCGGAGTACCGTTCGAGGAACTACCTTGTGCACAGGTTGTCCATAATCATGCAAGTATATGCAACTAGCTATAAAAAAAGATATAATGCATGATAAGGAAAAATATATAAATAAGTCACCATTCTCATCCATAAAGCCACCATTGCCTTGAGCTCAGCTCACAAATACCAACTACCCAATCCAGGGACTTATCTGCCCAAACTAAGGACTTAATCATTCCACCTCTTTGATACCATACATCTTTCCAACCGGAACTTAATCTACTCACCGCCCCCATTCTTGGGACTTAGCATATATGTTACTATACATTCATCGAGTTGAGACTCGATATACTCATCGTCCAAGTATTTGAGAATTTTGCTTCACCAGTCATATATTTCATTGCAACAGCACACAAGCCTACGTATCCTTAAAATAATTTACAACAGCTTTCGGGTCATATGATTAATTATTTTTTATTATCTTTCTGGGTTCCATATAAGATGTTATTTAGCAACTCAACAAGAAATATAGCATACTAATCCTTTTTATTAAGCGTGAAGCTAAAGGATCTTCGAATTGTTCAATACTACTCACATTTATAAGATAAATTTTGCCGCAATCGTGTAGCCTTCTGAGCGATCCTTTGCATATTCCTAAAGCCAACAAGGATTTATCGAACCAACCAACTATCATAAGGCACTATGCGGGTCAGTGCACTAAAGACCGTTGCCTGTCAAGTTGTTGAGTTGCATGATAAGATGTTACGGAGGATTACGGAGCAGCTCCAGTCTCAGCTACAAACAGACGATGCAACGCTCATTGAACGATTTGATATGCTGGAGAGAAACATCATGAAGCTCATGGCTATGAGCGAGAGGACGGAGTGTAGCACGTTAATGAACTTGTCGTATCGATACAACATTGACAGTGCTACAAGGGACACAGGTGGCCATGTGCGATCAATTGACGAGGATGCATGATTCAGTGGCTCAGAACAGTTCGAGCATGGCATCTGCCATGGATTTATATAATGCTCGACTGCTAGCATTGGAGCAAATATGTTCTTCTTTTCCGTCGGTTATATTGCCTCCTACATCAGCATCAGTGATGCTTTCATAGAAGCAGTATGACTTCTTTCTATCCCAGATGCACATCAGTGCTCCTTATAGTCCTTGACTTTATAGATTTTTAGTCCGTGTGTTGGCCCATTCTTGGATCATAATGTACTTATTTTATACTTTCAGTGACATTATTTAATATCATGTGACATTTGTAACTTTCTTGCTTGTATGTGAGTTTACATTATTATTTATAACTATATGTGCTTTTATCGGTGTCGAGTGTTCCATCGAAGGGGTGGGCGAACCCAGGAAATTCAACGAAGGGTTGCTCCGAGTCTACTTTTTTATAAACTATAATTTTATAATTGCAGACAGATTTTGGTTGAAAACAAATTGCTTGTATTTTTTATTTTTTGCAGAATAGCAACGTTTTGTGATGTAGTAATACGTCACTAACTATTATCCGAACGTCGCTAACATGTATCATGAATGTTGATAAAGTTTATTAGGACGTCGCTACACGTCGCTAACTAGCTGACATGACAAAATTTTGACATGCCAGTATTGTTGTAGCAAAACGTTGCTGATAATGTCGCTACGGTGGCGAACTTTAGCAACGAAATAATTCGTTGCTGATTTAGCAAAATCATGATGCTAAATGTCGCTACTGACAAAATAATTGGCAATAAGGTGTCGTCGCTACCTTACATCACTATTGCGATGAATAGATACATTTTTGTGTTAGTGATCATGAAAAATGCGACAACAATAAACGTCGCTAATTACTTCGCTAATTTTTTAACGACATTTTTTTGGCATATTAGAGACGTTTTAGGCATCACTAGTATGTGTTATTTTGGTAGTGGTAGTTAGTATAGCATAGTAAGCATTCAGGCCTCTTGTTCATTCTCTTTTAATAACTTAATTATTGTAGATGTATAGTATGATATTGTGTTATGGACCTATCGCCAATGTTGTCGCATAAGCTGGACTTGGCTGTTGGAATTTCTTCAATTTTCTTTCTTTAAAAATCTGCAAAAAATAAAATAAAATAATGTAAATATTACCGACCTCTGGGAAAGTCGCACACGTAGCACTGCCCTAAGAGTTAATTCGGGTCTATGTGAAGACTTTATCCGAATGCTCCTAGTGGTAAAAGTTTTGCTCCACTAAAATCTCTTTGTTGTACTCAATGTAGAGAGGATGACCTTGATTTAGCTCTGTCCAGAGCAAAAAATGAAAAACGAAAGAGGTTCAGAAAGACAAATTTTTTAGAGAGTTTTTACGTAGAAATTTTCGGTGTGCATCTTTAGAAGAAGGAAAACAATGCATTATATAGACAGCCCTACACCCAAGGAAATGAATGGGGTTAAAGGAGAACATTGAAAGCTAATAAAAAATTAAGTGGCTATAGCTAGCCATTTGGAACTAAATATTTTATGTGAACATTGAATGAAAAGAGACATTGAGGAATTGATTTTTCTAACAGCTGCAGCTGTACAACAATCCCCCCCAAAAAAATCAAGTTCCGAATAAGGAAAAATATGAGTAAAAAAGATCTGGGCAGGTTTATACTATGTATAAATAAGATTGACTACAACCTTGAATCTCACGTAGTGACAATTATCTTTGTTTAAAGATGAGCTTGATGGACTACGCCTTGAATCAGTCTTCCTGAACCAGATTCAAAGAATAGCACACATAGTACGCTAGAGGTTCTTGGGTCTATCGGATGGCGCGTTTGGTTGGCCATACGCACTTTTTCATATTCATGAGAGTTGTCCAGGATCTCCCTGTCCTATAGTCGCAACCTTTATGACCTCTCACACAGGTAAGTCCTCAAGGGTTGGTGATAGGAATCAACCAAGCATATCATGCTTGGACTTATTAAGAGTTTAAACTCTCCCTAACTATATCACACCGGAATACTATCACCATAGGGATGGAGTATCCATGTACGTACACATGTACAGCCTCTTGGGCATTTATTTTAAGATAATTTTTTCTCAATGTTATTTATCCATAATAGTCACCTAGTCCAGCTTGTTCCTTCCCATTGAACGGCTTCTTGGAATCTCCAGTCATACTCAGTTGGGTTGCCACTACTGGTGACTAAATTATGGACTTAACTTCATCCCCCTCGATGATTCTAGGATCAATGACCTAGATAGACCCTTCGTCAAGTGGTCTGCAAGGTTCTTTTCTGACATTATATAGTCAAGAACCACATATTTGCCTAATAGACTCTTTATCGATTTGAAGCACAGCTGTAGGTGCCTGTTCATCTTTGCATTCATAGAATCATGCTTTGGTAGTTCGATAACAGATTAATTATCACAGTTTATAAAAATTGCAAGAACATGATGAACAAAAATATGTACATACATAATAAGATTTCTAAGACATTCGACTTCTGTACAAGTAGTGTCGAAGTCTATCATTTCAGAGTCAATTGTACTCCTAGCAATGATAGTTAATTTACAAAATCTCCAAAAGATTACAGCTCCTGCTAGGATAAAAATATATTCAGTAGTGGATTTCACATCATGTGAATCAGTTACCCAATTTGTATCTGAGTAACCTTCTATGATATCAGGGTGTCTAGTATAATAAAGTTTATAATCTAGAGTACCCTTAAGATGTCTAAATACTCTGTCCAATGCAGTCCAATGTGGCTAATTTTGGTTAATGCAATATCAGATTTGGTCATATTTGTTATGTACATAAGGGATCCTATCATTTGTGAATATTTATATTGTCCTATAGGTAATCCTTCATTCTTCTTGAGAACAATATTATTGTCATAAGGAGTAAAGGCAGAGTTTTTGTCAAAATACTCAAACTTTTTTAGCATTTTCTTAATTAAATGTGCTAAACATAGAGCATATCCCTTTTTACATTTGGACACTTGCATTCTTAAGATCAAGTTTGCTTCCCCTAGGTCTTTCATATCAAACTGGTTAGATAAATAATTCTTAGTATTATTTATCAATTCTAGTGAAGATCCTAGAATAAGAATATCATTAACATACAAGCATAAGATGACACAACTTCTATTTGTATTTTTAGAATACAAACATTTGTCATATTCATTTGGCACAAAACCAAATTCTAGAATGACTTTGTCAAATTTGTTGTGCCATTGTTTGGGAGCTTGCTTTAGTCCATAAAGATATTTTACTAATCTATAAATCTTCTTTTCTTGCCCTTTAGCAATGAATCCTTCAGGTTGTTCCATATATATTTCTCCCTCTAAATCTCCATTTAGAAATGCTGTCTTTACATCCATTTGATGGATCAGCATATCATCAATGGAAGCTAAGGCTAGAAAGGTTCTAATGGAAGTGATCCTAGCTACAGGAGAGTAGGTATCAAAATAATCTAATCCATTTTCTGGGTAAAACCTTTGGCTACTAGCCTAGCCTTGTATTTCTCTATAGTACCATCGGCTATATGTTTCTTTTTGAAGATCCACTTAAAACCTATGGGTTTACTACATAAAGATAGGTATGCTAAAAACTAAGTACTATTCTCCATAATAGAGTTGTACTCATTGTTAATAGCTTCTTTTCAGAAAGGGGCATCAGAAAAAGTTATGGCTTCTTCATAAGTTGAGGGATCACCCTCTATCAAAAATGTGAAGAATTCTTCTCCTAAATTATTTTCAATCCGTTCTCTTTTACTCCTTATATGTTCTATATCTTGTTCAGGTTGTGAACTTGATATTCGAACATGAGAACTATTAGATGGAGTAAGTGAAGGGTTGGAGGAAAATGATGTTCTATTCTTAAAGGAAAATATATTCTCAAAGTAAACTATATCTCTAGCTTCTATAATTGTATTATTAGATTTTTATTTACTTCAGAATGGATTATAAGAAATCTATTGGCATTATTGTCTAGGGCATATCCTATGAACACAACATCTACAGTCTTAGGTCCTATCTTCCTCTTTTTGGGTTCAGGAATCCCTACCTTAGCTAGACATCCCCAAAATTTTAAGATAATTAATCCTTTTGGTGTCTTATCATTAGCCTTACTGGGTATCCTATTAAGGATATAACAGGATGACAATAATGCTTCTCCCTAAAGATTATCACGGGACACCTGAACTGAGAAGCATTACATTTAACATGTCTAACAGAGTGTGTTTTTTTTAGCAACTCCATTAGATTGTGGTGAATTAAAGAGCGGTTACCTCATGAATTATTTCATGTTTATTACAGAAGTTAGTTATTTCAATTAAGGTATACTCTCCATTATGATATGATCTAATAATCTTAATCTTTTCATCCAACTGGTTCTCAGCTTCAGACTTATAGACCTTGAATCTGTCTAAAATTTTATCTTTTATTTTAAGAAGGTAGGTGTAACAATACTTTGAATGATCATCTATAAAAGTGACAAAGTATTTCCTACCACCTCAGATCAAAACCATATTGGGAATCACAAACGTCACTATAGATAAGTTCTAGAGATTCAGAATTCCTTTAAGGGATACTAGATTCACATGACCTTGTCTGCCATGCCAAACATTGGAGGATTCAACATTAGCAACGACAAAAGAAGGATTTGAAATCTTATTCATAGTACTCAAAATAAAAAGACCATCATTTACAAATCCTTTTCCTATGAATAAGTCATTTTTGAAAGAAAAAATGACTTTACTAGCCTCCATTACAATTTTGTATCCTGAGGCTACAAGTAGAGATCCACTAACAAGATTTTTCCTAACCGATGGCACATGAAGCACATCATAGAGAGGTAGAATTTTTTCTGATGTCATCTTCAGATCTATTCTCTCTTCCTACAATCTGTGCCATTGAGCCATCTCCTAGGGTCACACCTCCTCCACCTGATTTCAGATAGTTTGACAAATAGGAGCGATCAAAAGAAACATGAACATTTGCTCCAGAATCCAACCATCAATCATCAGAATGGTAAAAAATGTTTACTATTGGTTGATAACTTACAGACCTGAAGGAGCTAGAAGACTCATTCAGAATCATGTTAGCCTTTGGCTTGTTTGAGCATTTCCCTTTGAAGAAGGTCTTTTTGGTGATTACGCTTTGGTTTGCCATGGACTTCTATAGGGTTTACCTTAGCTATGGAATCAGATTTAGCTTTGAACTTTAATCTAATCTGTTTTTTGGTTCTAAGTCTCTTTAAAACTTGAGAATATGTTTCTAAAAGTTTGCCGAAATTTATTTACTCAGTAATGATGAACATTATTCAGGAATAATAGTTTGAATGATCTTGATAATCAACCTTTAAAACTTTAGTCTTTTCAAGTTTTGATAAGGTTATGTTAGTTGTAGAGGTTGGATTCCAGCAAGCGGAGGTCCACTAGGGACGCTTAAATATCGATCGCTTAGACTATTTGTGTCTTATTGACAGAAGGGACATTTCGACTTGTACCCAAACAAATCTCCACTTTTAAGACTTTAGGATTAAAGGGATTTGCAAAATCAATAACTATTCACTTTTCCTAAAATAAAATAATTGAATAGTCTAAGACTAGTGATGTCACAAATGTATTGATTCACTAATATTTATGAGAATGACCAATTTCCAAAATCACAAATGATTATAGAAATTTTTTTTCCTATGAAGTAACAAATATTGTTTAACCAACGATAAAAGGTATGACAAATATTTGACAACTATTAAACAATTTCTTTAACAAAATCTAAGTAAGATTGTTTAACAAAATCCTACATAAATAAGGACAAATATATAAGATAAATTGTCTAGCAATAATTTAATGAATATTTATTAAGAATTAATTTATAAAGCAAATGTTAAAAAAGGTAACAGTTTTATAGAAGCAATTATGTATCAATTGTTAGGTACTTAACAAATAACCCCTGTTTAGTACTCAATCTAATCGGTTTGGTACTTAACAAATAACCCATGTTTAGTACTCAATCTAATCTACTAAGGAAACAACTATCGATATATAGCTATTACAAAATACCCAACTGTAAGCAAACAAAAGTAAGTCGAGCCTTCACCAATTATTACATGCCAAAAAGCTTTACTGAAAAACCAATAAAACCTCAGGGGCTGTTTCTTGAAACCAATGTCTGGGGTTTGATTGGTTTTATAAAACGTCAGGTGGTACCTAATAAGCACTAAAACCTTGGGCATGTTTCTTGAAACTATCTTTATCACAAGTATAGCATGGAGAACATTTGTCTGTGTTAGGACTAATGAACATGGAATCAAAATCTATTACGCTTTAGGCCAAGGGATATATACAGGTAGGGTTGGAGGAGTGACATCTCCTAAATGATGTGGGACTAGATGTACAGTAGCCTATGTTGCAGGGACATGGAAAAATAGTGTACGTATTTGTATCATGTCTGTACCGTATATCTGTATCCATATTTCTGCAACATAGACGACTGCAAATTACCTAATTGAAAATGTACGTATCCTGTACCCGGATCGTGTCCTTATTTGTACATGCATCCGTACTTGTGCAACATAGAAAGTTGGTTTAACAGTCTGGACCTATTATCCTAAATGATCACAGTAATAATGTTTCTTATGTGATGATTATATATACTCTTATTTCTCCTTTGTAGTAGTTATTGAGTACTACGAGTTCATTTATTATGCTGATGTGTAAATTCTATTTGATGCTTCCAATTGAATTGCTGTCATGACCTGCACCCAGTGTAGGAGCACGAGAAGTAGGTACGTCCAGCCTATGCTGCAGTATCGGTGGTAGAACGCTGTCTTAGGTCACATACATCTAACACAATATAAATGTAGCTGCACAAGATATACTCTCCAATCGGAGGCCAATACAGAAGGTACAACTCAATCACAATTCTAAGATAGAAATAACACGATATGATAGATATGAAATCTCAAAGAGAATATACAAACAGAAGAAAATAAGTCTAAGTGTCTAAACGACACAAACATCTCAACATCCAAAATAATACAAACAAGACAACACAAATGAAATAAGATTAACTGCCTAGCTATCTAGCCTAAGCAATAGGGATGATGTCCTCAGCTAGAGCTGTATCCTCCTATGGGTCCAACTCACAAGTGTCGTCTAGATGGGCTCCATAATAGGTTGTGCAGAAATCCTCAGTATCATCTATAATATTTTCAACAGGTCCAGTCAGGATAGAAGCGAATACATAATACTGAAACAGGATCATATCATGACAGAATCTATAAAGCAAGCAGTAGAGTAAACTATAATGAAAACTGTAAGACATGCACAAGAACAGTGTAAAAAGACAAATCTAAGTACAAGAGACAGTTTGTATATGAAATAAGAACTGTAAGTAATATAAGTGATTAGAGCACAAGATGGTTATGTAAACAGGCGGAATACAATAAAATGGGTCTCCATTATACATGAGGGCATAATGGACATATACAATATTTGTACAATATGGGATTTGATCACATAATCATTTTCTACTCACCCTCCCCAATTAATACACAAGGATCCAGTCAAGTTACGTTACCTGTACAATAGTTTTATCCATGGGGCTCATGTGATCATGAGAGTACAAGATTGCCTAAGAATACATGAATAGGGTGTACAATAAATATAAGATGTTCATGAAAGCACATGACAAGATGTATTTGATGTACCTGAGAGGGATAACATCGCAAGACAAGATCCATAGGATACTGGTCCGTGATAACAACGTGACAGCATCAAGTAATTTATCTAAAGCATGAATATAAGTTCTAACAAGTATAAAAATGATCAGAGCATGTACTCGCCTGAGATCCTGAGTGATTGTGAAAATAGATGTCTGAATTGAGGTTTCTGAGTCCTAAATAAAGCACACAGTTTATGATGTATACAAGAAGGTAATATTTGAAGTTTACAATGCATTCTACATGATTCTAAGTCAATCGAGGTCAAAGTCAACTCCCGGTCAACTCTGGTCAACAATCTATTCAAACTAGGTCACTCTAGTCAAACTAGTCAATTAATCTAGGGTTTAGTCAAACTCAAGTCTACAAGTCATATTAGGCCTATCTAGTCAATTTCTATGTCAAGGTATAGGTTACCTCACTATACAACATATACCTTAGGATACCAAGGTATACATAGCCTAGTCTAACTAGCATATAGGTAAACACCATTCATAATACATACCATAAAATACATGTATCATAACATACATGTCTACCTACGTATATAAATATGTTTACATATTATGATCCCCCTGAATTTTAAGGATTTTTTCAAATTTTCTAAATGAATTATTTTCGATAATTTATTTTTATTTAATTATTTTTTATCATTAAATGCTCTTTTTCGTGACTTTGATTTCTAGAGCGTCAGAGATGTCAATCTCTGGAAACTTTCTTCACGAGTTTGTAGTAGATAAGATTATCTTTATTTTGATGTATCATGTCCCACTCAAACTTGTTCCCTTGTGCTCTTTTTTGTATTGTGCAACTTTCGGATCAATTTAGGCCAATTGATCATCAACCATAAAACCTGATCCAACATCCAATCAAATTTCAGGGCCCATTGGTCCAATCTAATTGACCCAATATATGGTTCTGATCCATTTTGAGTCTACTATCCTGTGCCACTTGTGTGCCACCCAATTGATCTCCCGTATGCTCCTATTTCATCAATAATTATAAATAATTTAAATTTATAATTATGGCCTAACCTTAGTCCAAACTCCATCGAACTTGACCCAACACCCAACTAGATTTTATGTAGGCCCCTCTCATGACTACCCAAACACCCCCAACAATTTCTCTTTTTTTCCTACTCTAAAATATCTCTCTTTCTTTCTCTACTTATTTAAATATCTATTTCTCTCTCTTTCTTTAATATACATAACTCTCTCTCTTTCTCTTTATTACATACACACACACCCCATCACCATCACCATCACCATCACAGTACACCCCTCCCCCATATCCAGCCGACACCCCCTCCTTTTATTTTTCATCATCATCATCATCATCTTCTTCTTTTTCATTTCCTTTCTCTTCTTCTTATTCACATTAACATCATCATCACCCATACCATCACCATCCTTTTTCTTCTTCTCCTCCTCTTTCCCTCGGTGGGCTGTGGCCAGCAGCAGTAGCAGCTACAACAGCAACTCGGGCAGCAACAGCAGCACACGCTGCAGTAGTAGCTAACAGCAGCTCCGACGGAGCCGGTGGCCGTGCACACCGCCACACAAACCACCTACCTCCGGCGAACCCCCGACAAGGTTCCCATGCCACGCACCTTCGTCCCTAATGCGAGAAACGGGCGATTCGTACGTTTCGTACGAAATCCTGCCATGACGCGCTATTTCGAATTTCAGAATGTACATTTCGAGACAGCGACTTCGTGCACAATTTTTGAGAAATGTGACCATTGGATCGTTGATCTGTTTCTTCCATCTCTATCTTGATATATACCCCTTCACCCCTGTCAAGTTTCAACCGTTAATTCCGTCATTTGCTATGTCAAAATCGGCCACGAAGTTGACCATTTAAATTGTGTTATTTTTGGACAGTTTTATGGAGCCAACTTCGTCGACTCGTATCTCCGCCATCACAGCTTCGTTTGGCATGCCACTAGTTCCTGTGCACATCTAGTATAACCATCTTCATGTCCAAGTTTCATTTTATTGTGAGCTTGTTTGATTGGTTGAATTTGATGCCAAAATTGACCGTCCGAATTCATAATTTCCAACTTGTTAATTTCTAATTTTGAACTCGGGACTCCGGATTCAATTTTTGACACCACCAGTAGACTCGTGGCGTTGTTATAGCATAAATTCATATAAAGTTTGTTAGATTTGGAGGACATGGGCCCTAAAGTCTGAGTCAACGGACCATTTTGAGATCGGCTCATCGGAATCGAATTTCGGATATACCATTGATTTTGTATCGTCATTTTGGACTCGTTGACATATACTTTGCTAGATTTAGTGGACATTGGCTCCGACACGTATTTCTGTGCAAATCGGATTCTAATATCTGGGTTAACGGACCATTTTGAGATCGGGTTATCGGAGTCCAATTCTGGATATACAGTTGAGTTCGTATCGTCATTCTGGATTCTTGGACATATATTTTGCTAAGGATTTGAGGACTTTTATCCTGACATATTTTTCGGTGCAAAGTGGGTCCAACACGGACACCGTTTTGATCCGAAATTATCTTTTTACCTCTGTATCCAAATTGAACTTATGGGTAGGCTATTCTTGCTATTTTGACCATTCTGGACACGCTGGTGATGTTTGTTTCATCATTCGACAACATCGGTCGACTTTCTCCCTTATCTATCACCATTTGTTATAATACTTCTCTTTTTTGTTTGTATTTTTAAATTCGTGCATCGAAATTGAGATCCGTCGATTCCAGTGATTTCACATCACTGAAATTAAGTTGACCATGTGGATGATTATAGAGACTAGTCTTGACCTACTTTACCTAGAGTGGACTAGGAGTTGACCAGTTGACCAAAGTTAACTGTAAGTCAACCTTTAACCCATTTTGACTTAGTTTGACTGAGTTTGACCTAGAATAGGCCTAGAAGCATATAATTATATACATATATATATATGTATATAATTAATGCATATAATTAGTGTATATATATATATATATATATTATTTACTCTAGAACACTAAGTAACACTACAAGGATAAGGGCTTTAGGCCACAAAATTTAGGACGACAAAAAAATTATTCGTTCAAACTGATCTTTAGCGACTACAAAATGTAGTTGTCACCTAAAGTTGTCCAAATTGACAAAAATAATTATGAATTCTCTAGCGACTATTAATTAATTTGGGCTGACCAATATTTGGTTGCAAAAAAAAAATCTATGACGACTACGTAAAATATTCCTCGCCTAAAGTAGATAGAAAATACTAAATTTTATAGCCATTTTTTGCGAGGATGAATATTCTTGGACCACAATTATTTTACTAACCACAGGTTTTAACAAAAAACTTAGCAAAATAAAAAAATTAGCCAAAAAAATAATATGGTGACCAAAGATATTAGGAAAAATATTATTATAAAATAAAGGTCTTCATATGGCCAATGCGTGCGAGCTGCAACCAAAAAAGATTCCCGCGGCCAACCAAAAATTTCAATCCCGCGACGAACCAAAAATTAGGTTACAATCCCGCGCTTCCAGTTATAATCCCGCTTCCAATTTCAATCTTCAATCCCTGGAGCATATATCCTCCGACCCAAATTAGGATTCAATTTCTAAAGCAAGTCGAATTAGGTCAGATTCTACATATATATATATATATATATATATATATATATATATATATATATATATATATATATATATATATCTTATACAAAACACAAAGGTTTTTGAATCCTAGGGCTGACTGTGCCAAGATAAAGAGTGGTTGGGATTTAATCTTGGTGAATCAACGGTTGTGGGGTTTTATGGGGAATGAGCATTTTTGAGAGTGGGGTTTTATGGGAAATCCAAAGAGTGGGGTTTGCACTCATAATGGTTGTGGATGAGCATTATTGAGAGTAGGGTTTTATGGGGAATCCAAAAAAAATTCACATCCAGCAGTGGTTGGGATTTAATATTTTGATGGGGGCCTCATAATTATTATTGTTCGTTTAAAATTGGGGGTCCAAGATTTTGAGGGGGAATACCTTAAATGAACCATGCCCGATGGGCACGGGTTATGACTAGTATATATATATATATATATATATATATATATATATATATATATATATATATATATATATATATATATATGAGAAGGAGAACTGACTCCACCGTGTGCCGTCGAGAGAAAAGAGCATTGCGGAATCCAGAGAGGAAAGATCTGCGAAACGCCATCGCTGCCTTCAGAACACCATCACTGCCTTCTTCTCCCTCAAAGAAGTCTTCTGCTCTCTTTTTTTGTAGAGGTGAGGATTCAAAACTTAGATTACTATCAACTTCTATTCCCCTCTATTTCTAAAAGTCCATTCTGTCATATTATATTCATGTACATAGTTGATTAATTATCGATAGGTCATGTACATAGTTGATTAATTATCGATAGGTAATATGACAAGCCACTATAAGATGTTTCTTTCTTTTTGGTTCTTTTGAACTCTGTTTATTCCTTGTTTGATTTTATTTGTCAATAGTTCCAGCAAACTGATAGCCAAATAATTCCACCAAATAATGAAACTCATATTGTTAGTCTTTTATTGAGAAATTACTAACCGAGATTCATGTGTCCCCAAGGTTTAAGTATCCACTGAGACCAGCAGAGATTGTCGATTCAAAACCACTAAAAATG
Source organism: Iris pallida (assembly GCA_029216955.1). NCBI lineage: Eukaryota > Viridiplantae > Streptophyta > Magnoliopsida > Asparagales > Iridaceae > Iris > Iris pallida. The sequence continues at coordinate 56,230,971 of JANAVB010040619.1, forward strand.
ACAAAGCACTGAAAAGATACTCATAGTAACGGTATCAAACAGATACAGAAAACCTTTATTCTCTTGTTCTTTCAATGGGTTTCGATTCCAAAAAAGCTATTTAACTAATGGAAATTAAAATGACAAGTAATTTTTTAATGATGCCAACATAGCACAGCTACAGTCATACAAATTGTTCTTTCTACTCTGTCTTTCATTAATAGGTGGTGTTCGTATTTGTTGCTAAGCTCGATCGGCATGTTAGGTCTGTCATTAATGGTTATTTTCTTATGGTGTGTGCTTCAAAATGAAAACTGAAACATCAATGGTTCATAAACTGCTCCTAAAGCTTTGGATTCTTCGCAAACTGAAGAATTTTAGATCCATTGCCCTTATGATACAAATAGTACAATAAACTCTTGCATAAAAAATCTCTTTATATTGGTCATTATATTAGTTAAAGTTTTAGAAATTATCAGTTATTTTTCTTAAACCTTAGGCATTAATAACCTATCATTTTGTATACCATATTAATGATTTACAATTAGATGAAGTTGCTTGTGAATCCGTTCTACCTTCTCCTTTCTCATTTTTCATGCTCTTATGTGGAAAACGATCAAGACTATTGCAATGACTACCATTGAAATTGACCAGTATTTGTTTATCATCCCTGTTTATATTTATATTCACTGTTAAGTGCGCCTGACTTAGAATTGGTAAAGCAAATTGTCTGAAATTAATTCACACAAAATATAGGTGCTTGCAATGTTTCAAGTACTAAGAGGATACACAAGTATATAGAAAATTTACAATATAATATAATCATAGCAAGCCAGCTCATCCCATGTGAATATACTTAGTATCTTTATAAATGGAGAAGAAGTTCTTAGTTTTCCATATGTTTATGCCCTTTCGTCTTGTTTGTTACACCACTGTGTTCAAGTTCCAATGCTTTCAATCTATTTTTAAATGTCATTGTCTTCTTGACCATGTCCTTTTATTTGCAGTATCGGTCGATATCGATCCAGCCGATACCGATATTGTAAATACCTAAACTTATATATTTTTATCTAAATTTATAAATAATTATTTGCTTTTTTATACCAAAAATTTAGTCACCAAATATCTGAAACTGTTAGTATTATTGATAGAATATATCAAATCAATTGGGAAACTATCTTATACGTGGATTCAGTTGATAAATTATGACTGGCTGTAAAGTCCAAAGGCGAGCAACAAACTGTGCAGGGGCTCTTGAAATTTTCCAAGAGGCTCCCACGGTAGACATTAGCTTTGTTGAAGGAAATTATTTTTCCCTAATGCAACGTCTCAACGAATACGAAGGTCCAGTTATTCTTAGTGCTGACTTCGATGGTGGATTCTGCTTAAGATCACTTCAAAATGGTGTAGTACATTTCAATTGTGCCGGCTCTTTGGACAGAACTAATACAGCAAGTTATTTTGGTTCTGCTCAAGTTTTTATAGAACAATGTAGAAGGTTACGCATATCTCTTGACAGAGATGCAAATGCATCAGAAAATGCAGAGTTAGGTGATTATGGTGAAAAATGTTCCTTTTCCTCAAGAATTAGAGGAACAGCCCGATACTGTGACATGACATCTTATACTATTGATCATAAACTGCTCTTTGTTGCAGTTGCAACTGCAGTATGACTGCTACTGATTGTTGCACAAATATCTGCACACACGGCCACATAGCAACCTACACTGCTATGCAACTACATTGAGGATGCAGATCTAAGATCAATACTACCATTTAGAAATTGAACAAATTTAATTTTTAATATAACAATACATAACAAATAAACTTGGTTATCTACTCGTTATCTGTCAATTTGAGGTTATTTTATTTATTTACATCCCTAGGTTTCTTGTAGAATATCTACTGGTCACTTGTGGAAACAAGGGAAATGTTTCAAAATAACATGGCCAACTTGTTTTGTTCTTTACTGATTTCATAAGCATATATTTTCCATCACTACAGAAGAAGTACAGAGTTTTTCTTTCTTTTCTTCAAAGGTTTGTATAACTCATGTTCTTTTTACAAAAGTTGTACCTTCAGATAGTTATGCAATTAATATTATTGCGGTCACCATAACTTGGATGGTTGTATCTGGTAGTTAAAGTTGTTTTTGCAATTAAGCACCATTTTTGTTTTAATATAATTGAACCAAATAAGTTTTTGTTTTCTGCAGAAAAGATCCGAAGTCAATTCAATTAATCAGTCAAAGAAACCATGGAATCATTGTGGTGGTTCACGACCATTCTTATTGTATTATCATGATCATGTTGAGGTAATGACATAATTATTTTCATTTTAAAAGTTTGTGAATATCAATATCAGTATTTGGATCGTTATATGTGTATGATGTTATTAGGGTGGTTCGCAATTTCCTGATATTGATACATGGGGTACAACTCATATGTCAAAAAAGAAGAAAGATTGGGTTAATGATGCAGCAAAGGACGCACATGTAAGTATACATTTTACTTAGTTAAAAAACTATTTCTATTGTACAATAGAGTAATAATGTTTTGCTTTTAACTAATTAAATGTTATTTTTACAGGATGAGATGAGGGAAAAAAGAATAATTATCTTGAGAAAATCACTGAGTTGTATCCTGAGGGAACCCCGATGGATGAGCTTGTTGTAGCCCCAAATGTAGGCACTAAGATTATGGAAGATGTGATTGGACGTGGGTGTGGTAGGACGATTCATGGAGCTGGAAAGAGGCAAATTCGAGAAACTAGTTTGTCATATTCATCTAATACATCTTCATTTGCCTTAAATAAAGAAGTGCAAGAGTTGCAGACTCAGCTTCAGATGGAGAAGAAAGGTAGGATGAGAGTTGTTGCTGAACACGAGGAACAAAAGGCTCAATAGGGTTTTGTGATGCAACAACTACAAGTACTTGTTCCCGGATTTTCAATCCTGAACCCATTCCTTTATCTTATGAAGACGATGAAGATGGTGATAAGAGCGACCACAACTCATCTGATCTTACTTAGATTATATCTTTTAGGGTTGTAGTTTAGTTACTTTTGTTGACAATTATTTTATTTTTGTGGACTACATGTCGTTGTTTTGAGTAATGATAAATATAATATAATAACTTTCAAATTTGATTTTGTTTAATTTTTTTCTTTTTTTTGAGAATAAAATTGTATGGCACCTGATATGACTAATTAAATGTGTAGTCTACATAGACTATTTTGTATGACTAATTGTTTGGTCGCCTTAGATATGGTACATACATTTCGTCATAATATAAAATCTTCTACTACAATAAACTAGTAGACAAAGATTACCTATAGTGACCATACGATCAATAATAGTCGCCACAAGTAACATATGGTGGTTAATAATAGTCTCCATATACTGTCTATTATTACCAATCATAGTCCCCATAGAACATTTAGACGACCAATAATAGTCGTCATAGACTATCTTTGGCAGTTAATAATAGTTTCCAAATACTACCTATTGTGATCAATTATAGTCGCCATAGAGTGTTTTAGGCAACCAAATATAGTCGTCACATACTACCTTTAGCGGTCAGTAGTAGTCTCCACATACTACCTATTGCGACCAATCATAGTCGCCACATAGTATCTTAGGCAACCAATAATAGTCGCCACATAGTACCTTTGGCGGTCAATATCAGTCTCCACACACTACCTATTGCGACCAAGCATAGACACCACAAAGTCTCTTAAGCGACAAATGATAGTTGCCATACACTAACTATTATGACTAATCATAGTCACCACATACATCCTTGAAGGACCAATGATAATCTCCACATACTACCTATTGCAACCAAATGTAGTCACCAAAGACAACCTATTACAACTATTTTAGTTACCAAAGATATTGGCACATCCTTTATTCAACAACCTAAGGCGACAAAGTCTTCTTGGACAAACGTTTGGAACAACGAAGATATTTTCTTGCAACAGTGTAGTAGCCAAAGATCTTTTGCAACTAAAATGCTTAATTAGTAGTCCCAAACTTTGGGTCAGGAGCCTGAGGCGACGATGCTTGCAACCAAGGAATTTGGTGGCGATAAACCTTAGGCAACTAATTTTGCATTTAGGTGACAAAAAACTACTAGTCGCCTAAAGCCCTTATCCTAGTAGTATAACTCTATAAATTTATATTAGGTCTCTGTGACGTCAGTTCAGGCATCGATCCTCACTTATTGCTCAGGACAACAGGCGAGTACATTCTCTGATAGTTTTTATTGTCTTGATATCTACTATATCCGATTCAGTTGTAGTGTTTTACTTGATTTTTGACACGATGGTACACGGACTAGTATATATTGGTTGCCTATCATGAGAAGTCATTCCTGGGTTACCGTGGTATACTAGTACATTGTTCGATCTTGTTTCCTGTACTTGTATTGACATCGATTCCTGAGGGAGATTAGCTACCCTCTTGGAGAATCCCGTATCATGACGTCTTGTGTCCGGATCCATTATACTATTCGAGGATGGAAAGTTATTAAAGGTTATGTGATCAATACCCCTCATATATTCCTGTTACTACTTGCATCATAGCTTTACCCTCGCCACACGTAGGATAAAGTCTGACCTGTGTTACTACTTGTCTCATAGCTTTCTATTATGGCCGGCTTGATCTTATTTTTCTTGTATTTATGACTCATAGCCGGTCAAATGGAAGAGCCTGATCTTGACCCAAGCCGATCACATAATGCTCTAATATCTCAAGGCATCGTTTATGTTTACATTATACATAAGATATTACTGTACTATTCTACATTCCAGTATTTCATACCCTGACATGATATCCAATTTTACATATCCTGTTTATATTACAGTCTTGATATTTTATCTTATATTTTATTATAATTGTCTCTTATAGAATTTGTCAATTCACATGGAACTGATGTTAGTTTATGTACTCGTTTCCATCCTGACTGGATACGTTGACAATATTTTTAAGAGTTGTTATGCCCTTATTATTGGACTACGGGATGATGCTAGCTGAGGCGGATCTCGATATTCTTTCACCGTGAGTTGTCTTCCAGGAGTTCTAGTCCTGGTAGTTATTTTAGTTTAGTTATTATTTTTCTTTTGTTTCATTCTTGTCTCATATGATGCTTTTCTAGATTCTAGTTGTTCTAGTATATTGTTATCTTTCTTGTCTTATCTTCCTTAGCTTTTATGATGTGATTTGAGTATATTTATAGTTATGGATCTTTTAGATGTTGTAGTTAGTATCGAGTACTTGACAGCGCTCTATCGTCGATACTGCGGCATAGGTTGGACGTGACCCACGTATTCGTTCCTGAATATTCGGGTGCGGGTTATAACACATTTTAATAGTGGCCTATGCAGGTCAGTCTTTGCTATTAATGCGAAGTTGTGGTCGTACTTGAGCTTATCTGTACTACTGTGAGCCTGCCCTAGGATTAAGATTGAGTCATGGAATATTTTAGGATTTGGTACTCAGTCACATATTAGGAACTCTTGATAGATTCCAGGGATGACCCCTGGGAGTCTTATTTCAAAAGTTTTTTCGAGTCTATTTTCCACTTGCTTCTATTCGTCCTGATTTTGAAACATCTGTCCGTTACCGAACCCTATCCTTACATTAGGATGAGTTTATGGACCCCAGAGGGAACTAGAATGTAGAAATTGAACTTATATATCTTCTAGGTTGAGAAGAGAATATGATTAGCCAATCTTATATAAAGGTTAAGATTTATTTTAGATTATATTCCAGGAATCTTGCCCTAGATAGTACCTTTGGGACATCCCCTGAACCTTCCTCTAAACCCTACCTCGAAAATCTGTTTTTGCTTGTTTCCATTTACTTATCCTTGATTCGTTGATGAATTTTGATTCTTGATGTTCGTTGTTGACTTTAATTTTGTTTTTAGATAAGTTTTTATGAATTGAGTTAAAATATATTCTGAAAACATATTTGATGAGTATGATGAGAAGGGTAATGTTTACTTTATTTATGGAGTTTAGAATTTATCGCAGTCATATAAGCTAGCATGACGAGGACATGGAGCCTGATTTTGGGTATACTATCCTAGTTATGGAATTTAGATTTTCTTGCAGCCGTACCGGTTGGCGTGGTAAGAAATATAGATAACATGATTATAGGGTGTATACCTTAGTTATGAACTCTATCATTTATTGCAACTATGCTTACTGGCGTGGCAAAAATTCTGGCAACATGATTTCGGATAGACGTGTATGGTTATCAGATCATATCTTAAATTGATTCATTTCTTTTGACCAAATGAGCAAGAACAATTCCTACCAATATTTTTGTCTTATCATTTTTCCTTATTATATGATGATTTTCTTATCTTACCATTATTTCCTTGTCTTAACTATCAACTATCTCGTATCTACATCTGTCATCTACACTTGAAATTTTTGAATTTTTTATCTCTTTACCTTGGGAAAAGTCGAGGAAGTATCGTAACCATCTATCTCGTAGAAGACGAATTTGTTATCAAGTGGTATCTTGGTAGGAATATGAGATGTTGGACATTTAGATAAAATTTGGGATAAAATATGACTGAGATTGGAAATAAAATCAAGAGGCCGGTATTATCAATTAGGAAAAAACGATTACACTTGGAGAATTATTTTGAGTATAGATTTTAGGAGGAACGAAGAATGATTTCGAGAATTGGAATGTACATGAAACAATAATATTTTATAGTTGTATTTTATAGCTGATGAGGATATTCGAGGACGACTGGATTTTGAGAACCTAAATATTTTTAAGCTACTGATTCTTGAGATGTTTCATTTTGAACTAATGCAAAGTACTAAATTTAGGGATTCAAGATACATGGAAAGGATATTATGATTGCATGTAATGATGATGCTAAATTAAATAAGTATTAGTAGAGAATGGTCAAAAACCAGTAGGGGAAAAAATTAAGTTATAAGAAAATCTAGATATTTTGTAAGATTACCAAATTTAATAAAGGTGATATCTGAAGGTACAATTGAAAGACATGTGGAGGTTGATTTATATAATGAGAAATAAATTTTTAGTTGTAGTGGCATTAATAAGAGGAGTATAGATTTGGACAATGTCCAAGAATTTTATAAATTCTGATACAAGGATTAAAATTTAGGACAATGTAGAGGAATTTGGACTTTCAAGATGACTAAGTCGAAAGAATTACAAATTCGGTGAAAAAGAAAGAAAAGATTAATCGGGAGTTATAACAAGAATATGCTTCATGAGTGACCATCTTCATGACTGAAAATTTTGGATCATGGTAGTAGTCGAAGCAGAGAGAGAAGATTACCCCGACTTCCTTCTACAAATCCTACATTTTGGTTTTCTGTCACAACAAAAGAAATTCAATTCCTTAACCTTGAATTATTTCTTAAATCTTAATATCATTAAGATTTTGATCCCTTCTGATCATGACCAATCGATTTTGGTCTTCTTGTTTATCGTGACAAAGTCTTGATTGCTGACTAGACTTGACTGACTTCAAATTAAATTCTGACTTGGATTTCCATCCTTGGATGCTCGTGCTCATACTTCGATGACCTTGTTCTTCATCTTGCCTAAATCCTATTTTGATGATCAATTTAGATCGTGTCGAGACAATAAAAAAATTATCGTGATTGGATTTTAATGCTATTACCACTCGTGCTTTAACTTTCGATTTAATTCTTACTAATGACTAAGTTATGTTCCAATCATCATTAAGCTTCATACTATCCTTGATCATACCAAAATTCCATGTTTGGTCATGCCTAGGCTGCGATCATACTCTTCATCATATTTATATAACTGTTGACCAAGGTTAGACTGACCGTATCTATGACGTATTGAAATTCAATTTTGATCATGTTTGGATTTTAAATACTCCTGTCTAAACTCTTTTTGACCTTGATTTGATTTTCTGATTATATCTGAATTTCCTTGTGATTAGTCGTGCCCAGATAACCTGGCATGACCAAGACGACTTTGAATCCCTTGATCGTGATTTTAACGATCATAACTATACATATTACCTTGCCTCTAAATCGTGCCTAAAATTTTTGACTTTCGATCACGACTAACTAGTGTGACTACGAAATTAGTCGTGTTAGAATTGAAAATTGATCATGCCTGAATAAATTTCTACCATGCCTAAATGACTTGGGTTTCTTCCTAAATCGTGCTTATAAGACCTTGATTTCGAAATCATGATTTTATCGTCATTCACAACTAAACTTGGATCTTGATCGTGCTTATATGACCTAAAGTCTGATTTTCCATCAAATCTAACTACCGATCATTCTATACTTGAATTTTGTTCTCCGTTCTCTTCTCTTAGCCTTGATTAAGATCATGACTATCTTTGATTTTCATGATCATGATAATCTTAACCAACAAATTGTGCTAAAAATCTTGATATCTAATCATGACTGTGTCAAAATAGATTTTCTATCGTACCTAAAATTTGATTCTCTAGTCATTCGTGCTCAGGTTTCATTCCTGATCATGACTAGGTTTAAAATTTTCATCGTCGTGCCTAAGCATTCAATCATTCCAAAAAAATTTGAACGTGTCTGAGTCTTGTTTTCACTCACGACCAGATGGTTAATCCTTGATCAATTTTCGTGCTAAACACTTGATTATTCCTAACAATGCCCAATCATGTCATGTTTATTTATGATCGTGCCTATGTATAACCCTAAATCTTATTTCATCAAGCTGGATCATATTAATCGATGTTTTGGCCCGATTCTGATTTGATCGTAACCGAACGATTCCTGATTTTCCTAGTCGCGACTTCGTATTGTGTGCCTACAAAATTGCGGCTTTAAATCTGAAATATGCCAAATGTTGTTTTGGTCATGGTTAACTTCTCATCTTGATCGGGCTTGTTTGACTTTGAGGTTGATTTTCATCAAACCTAAGCGCTATAGATCACCCCATACTCGAACTTTATTTATATTTTCGATTCTTCTAGTCGTCACTAAGATCGTGCCTCAATGACTTAACTTACATCTAAATCGTGCATATATAGTTTTGTTCATATCACGATTCTATCGTGCCAAAATCACTAATCGTGTCTAAATAATTTTGAATTGATTATGTTGATCGTGCAAAACTCTTCGTTTTTTGAATCGTGCCTAAGATATTGCCTAAACTTTCTATCGTGTTTTAACCCCACTACTAGCCTTTAATTTTGAGGACGAAATTCTTATAAGGTGGTAGGTGAGCCCCCTGAATTTTAGGAATTTTTTCAAATTTTCTAAATGAATTATTTTCGATAATTTATTTTTATTTAATTATTTTTTTATCATTAAATGCTCTTTTTCGTGACTTTAATTTCTGGAGCGTCAGAGATGTCAATCTCTGGAAACTTCTTTCACGAGTTTGTAGTAGACAAGATTATCTTTATTTTGATATATCATGTCCCACTCAAACTTGTTCCCTTGTCCTCTGTTTGTATCGCACAACTTTCGGGTCAATTTAGGCCAATTGATCATCTACCGTAAAACCCGATCCAACTTTCAATCTAATTTTAGGGCCCGACATCGGTCTAATCTAATCGACCCAATATATGGTTTTGATCAACTTTGAGTCTATTATGCACGTGCCACTTGCGTGCCACCCAATTGATCTCCTGCATGCTCCTATTTTATCAATGATTATAAATAATTTAAATTTATAATTATGGCCTAACGTTAGCCCAAACTCCATCGAACTTGACCCAACACCCAACCAGATTTTATGTAGGCCCCTCTCATGACTACCCAAACCCTCCCATAATTTCTCTCTTTTTTATGCTCTAAAATATCGCTCATTCTCTCTCTACTTATTTAAATATCTATTTCTCTCTCTTTCTGTAATATACATAACTCTCTCTCTCTCTCTCTCTCTCTCTCTCTCTCTCCCTCTCTCTCTTTCTCTCTTTATTACACACACACCCTATCACCATCACAGTATACCCCCCTTATCCAGCCGACACCCCCTCCGCTTATTTTTTTTCTTCATCATCATCATCTTCTTTATTTCCTTCCTCTTCTTCTTCTTCTTCTTCTTCTTCTTCTTCTCCATATTAACATCACCATCACCATCCTTCTTCTCCTTCTCCTCCTCCTCCTCCTCCTCCCTTCGGCGGGCTGCGGCCGGCAACAGCAGCAGTACAGTAGCTGCAACAGCAGCTCGGGCAGCAACAACAGCACACGCTACAATAGCAGCTAGCAGCAGCTCTGACGGCGCTGGTGGCCGTGCGTGCCACCGCACAACCCCAACCTCCGGCGAACCACCGGCGAGGTTCCCATCCCGTGACGCGCGATTTCAAATTTCAGAATGTATATTTCAAGACAACGACTTCGTGCACATTTTTTGAGAAATTCGACCGTTGGATCGTCGATCCATTTCTTTCGTCTCCATCTCGGTATATACCCCTTCAGCCATGTCAAGTTTTAACCGTTAATTCCGTCATTTGCTATGTCAAAATCGGTCACCAAGTTGACCATTTAAATTATGTTATTTTTGGACAGTTTTGTGGAGCCAACTTCGTCGACTCGTATCTCCGCCATCGCAGCTCCGTTTGGCGTGCCACTAGTTCCTGCGCACATCTGGTATTTTCTATCCTTTAAGTTTTATTTCATTGTGAGCTTGTTTGATTGGTTGAATTTGATGCTAAAGTTGGCCGTCCGAATTCATGATTTTTAACTTGTAGAGTTCTAATTTTGAATCCGGGACTCCGGATTCAATTTCTGACACCACCAGTAGACTCGTGGCATCGTTCTAGCACAAATTCATATAAATTTTGTTAGATTTGGAGGACCTGGGCCCCGACACGCATTTTAGTGCAAGGCGGGCCCCAAAGTCCGAGTCAACAGGCCATTTTGAGATCGGCTCATCAGAATCGAATTTCGGATATAATGTTGAGTTTGTATTGTCATTCTGGACTCGTTGACATATACTTTGCAAGATTTAGTGGACATTGGCTCCGGCATGCATTTTCGTGCAAATTAGATTCTAATATCCGGGTCAACGGACCATTTTGAGATCGGGTCATCGGAATCCAATTCTGGATATACCGATGAGTTTGTATCATCATTCTGGATTCGTGGACATATATTTTTCTAAGGTTTTGAGGACTTTTATTCTGACATGTTTTTCGGTGCAAAGTGGGTCCAATACGGACACTGTTTTGATCCGAAATTATCTTTTTGCCTCTGTATCCAAATTGAACTTATGGGTAGGCTATTCTAGCTATTTTGACCATTCAGGATCCGCTGGTGATGTTTGTTTCATCATTCGACAACATCTGTAGACTTCCTCCCTTATCATCACCATTTGTAATAATACTTCTCTTTTTTGTTCGTATTCTTAAATCCGTGCATCAAAATTGAGATCTGTCGACTCCAGTGATTTTATATCACTGAAATTGATAAGTTGACCATGTGGATGATTATAGTGACTAGCCTTGACTAAGTTTAACCTAGAGTGGACAAAGAGTTGACCAAAGTCAATTGTAAGTCAAACTTTGACCCAATTTGACTTAGTTTGACTCAGTTTGACCTAGAATAGGCCTAGAAGCATAGAATTAATGTATTTATGTATATTGTTTACTCTAGAACACAAAGTAACTCTGTAAATTCATATTAGGTCTCTGTGACGTCAGTTCAGGCATCGACCCTCACTTATTGCTCAGGACAGCAGGCGAGTACATTCTCTGATAGTTTTCATTGTCTTGATATCTACTATATCCGATTCAGTTGTAGTGTCTTACTTAATTTCTGACACAATGGTACACGAACTAGTATATATTGGTTGCCTGTCATGAGAAGTCATTTCTGGGTTACTGTGGTATACTGGTACATTATTCGATCTTGTTTCATGTACTTCTATTGACACCAATTCCTGAGGGAGATTAGCTACCCTCTTGGAGAATCCCGTGTCATGACGTCTTGTGTCCGGATCCATTATACTATTCAGGGATGGGAAGTTATTAGAGGTTATGTGATCAATACCCCTTCTATATTCCTTTTACTACTTGTATCATAACTTTACCCTCGCCTTACATAGGGTAAAGCCCGACCTGTGTTACTACTTGCCTCATAGATTTCTATTGTGGCTGGCCTGATCGTGTTTTTCTTGTATTTTCTGACTCATAGCCGGTCAAATGGAAGAGCCTGATCTTGACCCAAGCCGATCACATAATGCCCTAAAATCTCAAGGTACCGTTTATGTTTACATTATAAATCAGATATTACTGTACTGTTCTACATTCCAGTATTTCATACCTTGACATGATATCCAATTTTACATATCCTGTTTACATTCCAGTCTTGATATTTTATCTTGTATTTTATTATAATTGCCTCTTATAGAATTTTTTAATTCACATGGAACTGTTGTTAGTGTAGAAGCATAAAAATTTCATCATTCTTGACAACCATACGCCCAAGCCAGAGAAGTCATATGTGTTAGCCCAATGTTTATATCATGTTTTTGAATATGGCTAATCAATTAAGTTTACCATAATAACATCACTAATATTCATGTAATCACTATCATGTTGCTACTTAAACTTAGTATTGTCCTAATGTCAGCATTGTCCTAAATGTTCTATATCATATTTCTATGTTTGTATCATAATACATCATACTGTTTTGTTTGCCTAACATGTATTTGCAGACATGCAGTAAGCATGATCAAACATGATCAAACTAGGACATATGCAATGGAGAATTATTGATGGGCCAAAGACGGCGTTATACAAGAAGATTTCTCTGAACCGCCAAACGACCTATCCGGGGCCTTGCATCGGGGGTTCCGCTGCCCGGTCAATGGACAGGGGTCGAGGGGGCAGCGCCCCTCCCCCCCCCCCGTCAGGGGTTCGGTAGCGAAGCCCCCGAAAGGTATTCAGATTTCCAGATCTGTTTATCTTTGGACGACCGCCGTCAAGGAAAAAGGCATCTTCAAGCCTGCTCAAATATTTGAAGAAAGGCGTCATCAAAGGGCAATTGTTTTTCCTATTTGATTAATATAATTTTTTATATTTATTGAGTCTAGGAATACGATGTACACTGCATCGTACTGGCAAATTGGCTACCCAAGAAACGTTTTCAAATTACCCTTTCATTTTGAAAACAAGCCCACTTACAAAAGTCCAAACTACTTCCTAACTGTTTGACTTTTCAAAAAGCCCAAAAACTAATTTACAAAAACCCTAACAGAACCCTAGCAGAACTCGGCCCGAATTCGGCCAGAGTTCGGTTAGTGAACGTTGCTTTTTGAACTTGGTCTTCCTGCAGTTACGGATCCCAACGAGATTTTCTCATAGAGTTCTGTCCGAATTCTGTCCGAATTCTGTCAGAATTCTGCCTTTGGAAAAACGATAAATATAGAAGGATTTCGATCATTTCAATTCACTCATACACTTTCATATCTCTTCTCTATAAGCCTACTACTTCTTCCAAAGTGTTCTGAGCTATTCATTTTCAAATCCCAAGCCAGTTACAATCTTCTAGTCGATTTGCCAGTACGGTACGGTCTAGAAGTTTTCAGAGCAATTGTAATCAGAGGCTTGATAGAAGATACAACTCTTCACAATTGAAGTTGGTCGAGTACTTCGGATCAAAGCTCGCGTTGTAGAAGTTGCAAGAACTTCGGATGAAAACTTATGGTGATTTTCCATAGTGAATTCAACTGGAAGCTAGAGTTCTTCCGACTGGACTAGTCCTCACAAGAGGAAAACCAGTATACATCCTTGTGTTTGCTTTTGCTCTCTGCTCTCTACTTTTCATTTACATATCTGTGATATATATTATCTGTGATCTTGTTACTAACATTTTTAAATAGTTAATTTTTGCTGCCTACTCTATTCACCCCCCTCTAGAGTATTGTACTTTACAACTCGTTCCTACAATCGGTCCAACAATTGGTATCAAAGCGGGTTCTCCTTATATAGGTATTGTTATCATACCAATTATTCCTACAATTGGTATCAGAGCCAGTACTGCAACTAGAGGTAATATATTCTGATCCCATTTGTTCCTATAATTGGTATCAGAGCAGGTGCTCCTTATAGATATATCAGAGCAAGTGCTCCTTCTAGAGATATTATTGCAGGTGCTCCTTATAGAGATATTGTTGCTTATACCAATTGCTCCTTCAATTGGTATCCTAGCAAGGACTCTATTATTTGGCTTAACATCCTTGGAGCAGATCCTCATTACCAGAGCGGGTTATACAGGTAAAGCAAGTTAATATTGTTATTATATAACTGATGTTACATAGATCACTATATCACATATAGAAGTATATACTTAACAACTGAAGAGCAATCCTCAAATAGACTCCCACTATTTGATGGAACAAACTATAGTTATTGGAAAACACGGATGAGCTTCTACTTGAAGTCTCTAGATTTTGACTTATGGTCAATTATTGTCAATGGCTACAAGAATCCTACTATCACTTCTATTCTCACATCCTCTATAATCAATAAGCCTTTTTATAGTTACACGAAGGAACAGAAGAAGTTAGCTAGCCTTGATGCAAAAGCTATGCATATTTTTTATTGTGCTGTAGACACAAATGTATTTAATCTTATTAATACTTGCACAACATCTCATAAAATTTGGAAAGTTCTTGAAGCTACTTATGAGTGCAGGTATGAAAGCAAAGCTAGCAACTCCAGAGAGAAGGATAGTCTTCTTAATGATGCAAATATATACATAACAAAATTGGGATTTAAGGTACAGCATAATCCTTTATACGAAGAAGAGCTTGTATGTGACAATTGCAAGAAGATAGGCCACATCCAAGAAGATTGTACTACTACTAGAAAGGAGAGTCACTACAAACGATCGAAAGAAGAAAGATCATCATCTCACAAGTACACTAGCACGAGCATATGGTGTGAAAGCGAAGCAAGAGATTCTGAAGAAGAAGAAGAAGAAGAAGAAGAAGAAGAAGAAGAAGAAGAAGAAGAAGAGAGACCTCATAAAGCTGCAACTTTATGCTCAATGGTATTATCTAATGAGGTACAGAATAATCCCCTTCTTGAAGAGAATGAATTTTCTTATGATGATTTATCTGATGCTTTCAGTGATCTATTAGAAGAACACAAGAAAGTATTAGATAAGTATAAGCAAGCTAGAAAGGATATTCTATCCTATAAGCGTGAGAATAAAAAACTTACTTGCTTATTGAATGATGCTAAAAATATTTCTCCTTCTGATAATTCTACTAAGATTTCCACACTGAAGTTTAGATTGCATGAGGCACTTGATTGCATTGAGAAAAGCATTCAAGAAAATACTAAACTTAAGGAATTAGAATCAGAAAAGAAGAAGTATTCTATTGCTTCATGTAGAATTGATACTCTTTCTGCTAAATATGATGAGATCTGTGCTAACTCTAAAAAGTTTGAGATTAGACTGGGAAAGCAGGTAATACAACCTACGACTCAGTCTAACACAAGACACTTAGCACATCACAAAGTCACCCACGTCAGATCTTTTAGAAAGGAAGCAAGCAAAGCTAAAGCTTCACACAACCATGCTTTCTATTACAAGTATCCACGCACATCATGTCATCCCACTGCACGTTCTCATACTATTGCACATAGTCCTAATATTAATTCTTTCTGTCATTATTGCGGTTTGAATGGACACGTTTCTAATCGTTGTCAGATTAGAAAACTAGTTGATATGAACTTGTGCAAATGGGTTCCCAAAGCTAACAAATGTGGATCCAAGTATTGGATACCAAAGTCTTCACCTAATATTGCAGGTGAAGCTTCTCATATCAAATAGAACCATGGAACATGTTGGTGATTGCAAAGCTACAAAGGTCATCTTTCACACAATTGCACCAACAGAAGTGTGGTCACTAGAACCACTTCGGTAACATGCTTCATGAATAGTTTTTAATATCTAGCATGTTCTTTTTGATGTCTTGCTATTAGCTTTCATTGATATCTTTTAAATTATTTATTGTTTGAATCAATGTGAGACATAATCCTAGCTTGACTAGCTGTTTAGCTTAAATGTTTAGTTCACACCATATAGTATTTTATTAGTGTGACACATTTGTCTATGTATGCTCTTTACTTTTAGTCTTTATTCTTGAAGCATGCATAGGAGCTTAATTTTGTTTTGGTGAATATGTTTTTGACTCTTCATCTTTAATATTTTTTAATGGTCACTTCTTACCGATTTGTCTTTAACATGTCGTATTTACTTTGATCAGTATTTTGTGAGTATGTATGCTTACCACAAGTCTCATGTTTACTTGAAAAGTATATACATATATTTTTATGTTAACCTTGTGCTTGCATAATATACTTCATTATTGATTCACATATTTTATTTTGACTAACTTTTTATGAATCAATTACATCTTTGTCTGATAAAGTTTATTTATGCATGTTTTTGATCTTGTGATAATTTTTTTTATGCTTGTTAATGATACATGAATAATTCATTGTCATTCATATATTGCTGATATGTTTCTTATATTTTTGTATAAATATCTTTATGGGGATATATGAATTAAGTTCAAGTTCTATATTATATTATTTTGAAAAGTAGTTTCAAACTTGTGCTCATCTCATACTTCAGCCATTGATTACTTTGAACAATTTTTTATGTTCTTATCTTTATTAGCTTCTTCCTCAAAGCCTCTTTTAATTATATTTTTCTTGGCTTTTTGGTTGACATTTTAGATACATGACTCTTATTGAAATATATTTTTTAATACCTTGATCTTGATAAACCATTCCTTGGGTATTTACTTTTAGGGATTCTGGATTTCGATGATGTTCGATGATACTGCATATATTCCTTTGAATCTAAGTTCTTAAGAGTAGAAATTATTTTGGAAACAAGCCGAAAGGGTCCTTCTGTCATACAGGTGTAAATAGCCTGAAGCGACACGGTGCACTAGTCTTCGGACTACCGCTAGCTGGAAACCGGCCCCTACAGCTATCCCGAAGTGATCAATACTTTATAGACTTAAGATTTATTAAGGTATACTTGCAACTATCGTCAAGTTCTGGATCCAAGGTACTGAACCCAGTCCCCTAGGTTCCAAAATACATCAACGTATCTAGGTCCTATATTTTGATTTACAAATATTTTATATTTTATTGTTACCCAATGATTTTGTAGCACATATGGATAGATGTAATTCATATATCTTATACCGTATGCTACATTGTTCTAAGATTTTTAAGTCCGTAGAATATAATTTATTTTATATTGCACTAATTCTTCTTAAAATCCTTGGTTATTAAAGAAGAGATTTATTTTGGGTACAAGCTTACAAAGGGTCTGTCTCTCACCACGACTATGGTCGAAGCGAAGCGGTATTTAAGTTCCCCGGTGAACCTCCG
This sequence comes from Iris pallida, assembly GCA_029216955.1. Taxonomy (NCBI): domain Eukaryota; kingdom Viridiplantae; phylum Streptophyta; class Magnoliopsida; order Asparagales; family Iridaceae; genus Iris; species Iris pallida. Next base: position 56,248,349 of record JANAVB010040619.1, read on the forward strand.
TTAGCTAGGACAGTACCTCTATAGCTAATCCAAGATTGATCAATGCTTTATAAACTAAAGATTTATTGAGATCTAGTTGCAATTATTATCTGATGGATTTTGAATTTTAGATATGATGGATAATATTCTCTCTTTATATTTTCACAAAAGGTAGCATATGTTGATCTATCTTGTCGATTGTGAGATTCTATAGCATAGATCAATTTATGTCATCTTTTGACTTATACGATTATTCATCATGCTAATTTAAAATATCCTTTGATTGTTTATTTTTAAATGTTCATTTAATGGATATTTCTTCTTTTGTCTAAAGATGATTGTTTTTCGTATTCGTGACTACTCATTGAATATTATGGTATTGTGATTTCATCTTTAGCTTGTGTAATATTTGTAATATTAATAATTTTGAGCTTTATATTATTATCTTCTTATTCAAGTTACTTACTGTCTACAACAGTAACTCTTTGCAGGGGAGAAGTCATGTATATTGAATGTCTCTCTCTCTAAAAGCATTTTTTTCTTTAAGCCTCTGGTTATCAGATGGACACCGTGCAACGGCTTTAAAAGGGAAGAAATGAACTTTGATAAGAAGACCTAATATTTTTGAATTAGTTTTCTACCTTCGAAAATATGTCTCTGAATTTTATTTTAAAATTTTATCTATATTATTATTTTTGGATATAGTCATGTAAAGGTGGAGTAGTTAATTGTTTCAAGTCAATTAGCCCATTGACATGCCATATATCTAGAATACACTTTTCCTTGGACATTTATCTAGTTATGTTTATTTGTTCAAATGGATTTATTTATGATTGATGGATTCTTTTATTGAAATTGTTTCCGTGATTCGAATCGCCAGCTTATAGTCTGAGGACTAAATGGATGCATTCGAACATTTACTAAGATAGTTTTTCGTAATAAATTCCACATTTTTGAAAAGTTTTTTGATTTATTAAATCTGTCTCGTACTCAAATGTTCTTATTAAAGACAGTTTTCAAAATCTTTTAATGTCTTGAAATATTTCTTTTATATATATATATTAGAGATATATTTTGTTTGTTCATCTTTAAGCATTTATTCATTGGATATTTCTTTTTCTTGCCTAAAGATGATATTTGTTTTGAGTTTGAAATTTTATATGCATTTGATCAAAAGGAAGAAAAGATGCATATCTTGGATATCTCTTAGATCTTCTGATTATTTATTTTATCTATTTTATGCATATAAATTATTTTTAAACTATATACACATATTTTAAGGGGGAGCAAATTAATTGTTTCAATTATTTTATGTCCTTAATATGTGGTATACCTAGTTCATCATGGACATATATTCTTTTACCTAATATATTGTTGAGTTATTCATGATTTTTTGATTTGTATTAGATGAGAGAATATATGATTATTATTATTTATTTTTAATTCTCTCATTCGAGTTTCTAAAAGTTATCTTGCCAAATATATATTTAATTATCCTTATTTGATTGAGTTTAAAATTACTTTTGGCATTACTTATTGAGGTTTTATCTCAAAGTTCATGATTATCTATATTTAGATTGATCATACTTTGCAGGAGAGCATTCAAGTCGACTGAATTTCTCCTTCTCAAGTATTTTGTCTTCATTACCATCATGTTTATCTGATGGATATATATCATGCTAAGGTAATTGAATTCAAATGCATGAACTTTGGTATAGATTTTGCATAGATTTTAGTATACGTATTTTGATTTTTTTTTCAATGATTATACTCTTTATGGAATTGATTCACTAATTTGTATGGGCAAATTATGAATCATATTTTTTTTGTGATCATTGTTAAAAGTCTCATGATATTCTTAATTTTTTTTGGTATATACTATATCTGTGAATTTCTCATGAAATTTTTTTTTGACCAATGGTTGATTCCTACTATATTGATATATATTTTTTTTGGTCTATTTCAAAACATATTTCATTTTTGGATTTCTAGTTGGTAAATTATGTATTAATTGATTTTAATGTTTTTAAGTTCAACCAACTATATTGTGGTTTGATAAGTTTTTTTTAGTTATGCAATTTTCTAAAACTTGTCGTTACACTGTTCTCCTAGTCCTTGATCATGATTATTTTTTGCTTTCCTCCTTTACTTATGCTTGAGCTCATTTTAGCTATAATTACGGGGGAGCTTATTTTTGATCATGTCAAAGGGGGAGAAATAAGTTTAAGTTAGCACACAATATTCTAGTATTATGTGTTTATTAGTGATACATGCATCTATTGTATATATATTAAACTTAAAGGATTTGCCATAATCAAAAAAGGGGAGATTGTTAGCCCAATGTTTATATCATGTTTTTGAATATGGCTAATCAATTAAGTTTACTATAATGATATCACTAATATTCATGTAATCACTATCATGTTGCTACTTAAACTTAGCATTGTCCTAATGTCAGCATTGTCCTAAATGTTTTATATCATATTTCTATGTTTGTATCATAATACATCATACTGTTTTGTTTGCCTAACATGTATTTGCAGACATGCAGTAAGCATGATCAAACATCATCAAACTAGGACATGCAATGGAGAATTATTGATGGGCCAAAGACGGCATTATACAAGAAGATTTCTCTGAACCGCCTAACGACCTATCCGGGGCCTCGCACCGGGGGTTCCGCTGCCCGGTCAACGGACAGGGGTCGAAGGGGCAGCGCCTCCCCTCCCGTCAGGGGTTCGCCCCCGAAAGGTATTCAAATTTTCAGATCTGTTTATCTTTGGACAACCACCGTCAAGGAAAAAGACGTCTTCAAGTCTACTCAAATATTTGAAGAAAGGCATCATCAAAGGGCTATTGGTTTTCCTATTTGATCAATGTAATTTTTTATATTTATTGAGTCTAGGAATATGATGTACACTGCATCGTACTAGCAAATAGGCAACCCAAGAAACGTTTTCAAATTTTTCTTTCATTTTGAAAACAAATCCACTTACAAAAGCCCAAACTACTTCATAACTGTTTGACTTTTCAAAAAGCCCAAAAACTAATTTGCAAAAACCCTAACAGAACCCTAGTAGAACTCGGCCCGAATTCGGCCAAAGTTCAGCCAGAGTTCGGTTAGTGAACGTTGCTTTTTGAACTTCGTCTTCCTGCAGTTACGGATCCCAACGAGATTTTCTCATAGAGTTCTGTCCGAATTCTGCCCGAATTTTGTCACAATTCTATCTTTGGAAAAACTATAAATAGAGAAGGATTTCGATCATTTCAATTCACTCATACACTTTCATATCTCTTCTCTATAAGCCTACGACTTCTTCCAAAGTGTTCTGAGCTATTCATTTTCAAATCCCAAGCCAGTTACAATCCTCTAGTCGATTTGCCAGTACGGTACGGTCTAGAAGTTTTCAGAACGATTGTAATCAGAGGCTTGATAGAAGATACAACTCTTCACAATTGAAGTTGGTCGAGTACTTCGGATCAAAGCTCGCGTTGTAGAAGTTGCAAGAACTTCGAAACTTGTGGTGATTTTCCATAGTGGATTCAACTGGAAGCTAGAGTTCTTCCGACTGGACTAGTCCTCACAAGAGGAAAACCAGTATACATCCTTGTGTTTGCTTTTGCTCTCTGCTCTCTACTTTTCATTTACATATCTGTGATATATATTATCTGTGATCTTGTTACTAACATTTTTAAATAGTTAATTTTTGCTGCCTACTCTATTCACCCCCCTCTAGAGTATTGTGCTTTACAACTCGTTCCTACAATCGGTCCAACAATTGGTATCAAAGCGGGTTCTCTTTATATACGTATTGTTATCATACCAATTGTTCCTACAATATGTTCCCAAGCCAGAGGTCATATGTGCCCAAGTGACCAGAGCATGCTATGCGCCCAAGTCACCAAAGCATGCTATGCGCCCAAGCCACTAGAGCGAGCTATGCGCCCAAGTCACCAGAGAAAGCTATGCGCCCATGTGCCCACTCTGGACCCTTCCAGCAGGGGGCGCATAGCCCTGTTTCAGGCTATACGCCCAAGTCAGAATATCCCCCAACTCGGTCAAACCCACGATCAATCGTGCACCGAAGCATATAGCCACGTCAGTCTCCACGAGCAGTCGTGCACCGGAGCATGCGGCCATGTCAACCCCACGATCAACCCACGATTACGCAGTCTGCACACGCCTATACTCTATGCACCCAAAGCATGACTATGCGCCCACATAAAAATTAGTGTGTTTTCTTATGTGGGCGTATAACATCATTCCAGCACAAAAACGACTATAAAAAGGGGTCTCATACCTCTTCAAAGGACAGAACGAAGAGCATTTTCAAGAGCCAAATTGTTGCACTTCTTGCCAGTGAGCCGAGGGTTAGTAATTTTCTTAGGTTTTTTCCCACTTTTGTAATCGGAGTGTCAACGGAGTAAAGGAGCAACTGTCGCTCGATCTCCATCATCCTATTCCCCAGAATTCTTTTTGTACTTTGGGATCCTCAGCACCGGATCTCTCAGGCGTACTCGATTTGTGGTGCCTTGTGCCAATAAGAAAAGACAGCATTTTTTTTGTCCACAAAAATGGCGACTCTGCTGGGGACTACCTTTTTCTCTGATGAGAAGGTGGTGATGCAATCCGATACCGACAAAGTGGGGAGCACTCAGAAGATGTTGATCGTGAAGTTCGATCAGCAGGCGTTCGAAGAGATGCTCTCGAGGGACGGTTCTACTCCCTCAAAATTAGGAAAGCCAAACAAGTCTCGCAAGACTTGGCTTCCAAAGGCTCGTGGTACATATCCTACTAGTGTCATAGAAGATATGCATCCGAAGGACTCTGTCACGTGGGCGCATAGAGCTCCTCTGTGGGCGCATGGCTCTGCTACAGAAGCTCCACAAATGAAGAAGGCTCATACCGTTTCGGGCTCTACTAGCCCAGCGACTTCTCTCTTGTGCAACCAACAACGGAGTGTACAATGCTCGAGACTTGGTAAAGGAAAACACTACGAGGCCAAGAATCGAAGTGTTCGACACTCTGGGCAATCTCAGCGAGGCTCACAAACGATGGAGACGAAACTGGGAGAAAAACAGTGCTGCTTCACCAAGTATGCGCCTAAAAGGGTGTGTGGGCGCATAACGCTAGCCAGAATTCTGTCTTCGACAGATTATGCACCCAGGGTCATGCACCCAAGGCTATGCGCCCGAGCTCTACTGACCCATACTATGCACCCACATCTAGGAAGCTTAGGTATGCTGCCAAGACTTCTGGGAAGCATGCGCCCAAAGGCAGACTCCAGGGTCTATGCGCCCACAGCAAAAAGACAGTCCCCAATGCGTATAGCACGGGGCTGTCTTCAAGGTCATCACAGAACTTAGGTGTGGGGGTTGCCCCTATACATAAACTAAGTCCGGATGTGCCAACTCTCCTTACAAACCCATATACAAAGCTCGACGATGCATGTGACATGGGTTTTAAGGCAAAACTCCCTTCTGCTGACTTACGCGACATGATAAATCATAAGCGTAAAGCGAGAAAGGATACAACAATTCATGGCATACATCCGTTCACCAGTATTGTCATCAACTGTTGCTGCTCCAAAGCAACAAGAGTGCCTCAGAGGTAGTCCGTATTTCGATGACTGTATTGCTCTGACGATGAAAAGCTGCTGTGTGTTTCATCCAATATGGCGTCATGGGGTCCCCCTTATGGGAGCCCCAATCGAAGAAGGTGGACCACGAACCCAACTTTTTCTCTCAGTTCCGTAAACAAAAGAAGAAGAAGTCTGCCAACAGATAGCCAGCAGGCTGTCACATCTAAAGGAGTCTATATGGGTACTCGGTCGAGGACGAGATTCTGTATAGATGACGAGGACTCCCAAGCTGGAGGTGATGATCCTTCAGCTGGGGGTAGTGTTCCTTCAGAGTCTAAAGTAGATGACCTTCACACCGGGGGTACGATGATCTCTCCGAGTCTGACGGTGACTATCTACCTCCCCTACCTGAAGACGAGGGACTTTTTAACTCAAAGACAGACAGTACTAGCACAAGTTGTACTGTTTTCTCTGTTCGTCCTCGTATGTTATCTACATACATAGAGGATGGAGAGAGACCTGAAGAAGCCAGTGATCAGATCAACAAACGGCTAGAGGGTCTTGAAACAGTATTTGCCAAGATCACCGATATGCTTACCAGTATTATGGCGGTCCAAGCTGCTGGGGCTGTTCCTTCACCTCAACCAAACGTCTCGACACACGGTAGTCCGGCTCATAGCAACAACCCTCCTTCACTATAGAAGGAGTATCATTCCGTTGCACCTCCTCCAAATCTTGCAAATGCTGGGGGTGGTCCTTCACCAATGATGCCTGGCAACCGTACAATAGCCGTTTCTTAATACCTACTCAATCAACAGGATGCAATTGATTCTCTTGTTGCCCATCTCGATACCATCTCACACAAAGACGAGCTTCAGAAGATGGGGATATCTCAACCTTATCCTCCTGAATGGGAGAATGCTACTTGCCCTCCTAACTACAAGCCACTGACGCTAAATTCATTTGACGGGATGACTTTTTCTCGCCAACACATGACATACTTCAACACGCAGACTCTACACTTACCCAGGGATAATCCGTTACTGTCAAAGCTATTTATTAGCACCTTACAGGAGGTAGCTTTTGAATGGTTCTACAGTCTGCCTGACGGTTGTATCAATTCTTTTAAAGACTTGGAGAGGTTATTCCTCAATAGGTTTTATGAGAGTGGCATACGTCTTAGTATGTCCACCCTCATCGAGACCAAGCAAAGGAGGACTGAGTCTGTCATTGCTTTCATCGAACGCTTCAGACGACTAGCATTGAAGATGCCCTTCGGTATACCAGACTCAGAACCTATGGATACTTGTCGACATAACTTCCTTCCTATAGTAAAGTTTTGTCTGGGTATACATATGTATGATGCATGGTCCGCTTTCATTGGGATCGCTGATTCTGCTGAAAATGACGTCCCTAATCTGAAATTATTGGGGTTGAAAACACCCAAATCTGAAGACAAAGGCAAACACCCTTAAATTATCCTTGTCTGTGGGGTAAAGGGAAAGAAGTCTTGAAGGTCAACACTTCCAAGGGAGCTTCTAATTCTTAGGGTGCCTCTAACAAACCTAAGGAGACTTTCTCCTTTGACGAAGACAATATTATTACCATTTTGCACACATTGACGAAGGATAATAAACTGACATTGCCTCCACCACAACGTCCTGCAAAGGCGAACCAACTCAACGATCCCAAGTACTGTCTTTATCATCAGTACGTGCACCACTCTACCCAGGATTACATCGTCATAAAGAAGAAGATACAATAGCTTATCGATAGCCAAGTGATCAATCTCGAAGCTGAAGACAAGGTTGTATCTTCTAACATGATCTCTCTTTAATTTGGTGATTTTTCTCCCATAGAAGTCCCAGACGGCGTAGTTCCGATCCCCAAGGAAATAATGAAAGTCGTCAACCTGCCGCCAGCTCGCAACTCAACCTTGGTGCCACTCACGATTGAACGTGGTGTGATCATGTGGGTCCATCCGGACCTTGTGCAAGAAATGACGCAGGGGGTGGTATCTCCCAAAGTAAAGAGGGGCAAGAAATATAAATTATGTCATATGGTGTCTTCTTCCATTTAAGAAGTTCTATCTGGCGAGATGCGATCTAGGAAGGCTTACCTACGGACTTATGACCCTGCACAAGAAGAGGCAGTACCTTTTCAAGCTCTTACTGCCCCTACAAGTTTAGAAGCCGATCCGTCTAAGCCTTCAACTACTATCACGACCCGCACCCGCTTTTCGAACGCGAGAGCGTGAGCAAGCCAGCTACGCATCAAGCGGACTCCAGCCCGACTCGAATACGTAAACGCTGTCAAGGCTATGGTATAATACCAAATCATGGCAATGCAATCTATATCTCAATCCACAATAAGTGTACGAAACATGAATAAACAATATGGGTCGTGGTCTGCAGCCCACTAGCATAAATATTCGATAAGACTCCAAGGAATATAACAAAAGTCTATAAACTGAATCAATAAACATGGTATCTCATGATAATGAAAGAAAAGCACGAGAGGATAACAACGTAATATCACTGACAAATACCTGAATCTCACAAGCAATATTGTAATCGTCTGAAAACCACAAGTGTCATAATCATCCGCCATCCAGAACTGCTAACTAACTCCACGCAATCACTAACCTGAAGAGATCATCAGGTCCTCAGAGCACATAGCAAGATACATAAAAACATGCCTATCTAGCAGTTTTATCATGTGCAAGAAAATAAACAAGAAAAATAGGAACACGGCAAATGACTACGAACACGAACACGAATACGAACGCTAGAACAACTACGTTTAAATGAACTCCCGAGTGAATAATGAACACGAGATCAATGGAAGAACCAAACCCTCGCCCCGAGTGGACTCGCAGGTTTGAACTAATCACTAACCCTCGTTCCGAGTGTGGACTCTCTGGTTAGTTAACGGCAAGGCACCCTCGTCCCGAGTGTGGACTCTCTGGTGCAAGTATAAGTCAACATCCTCGTCCCGATTGGACTCTCTAATGCAAGTATAAGTCAACATCCTCGTCCTAAGTGGACTCTCTGATGCAAGTATAAGTCAACATTCTCGTCCCGAGTGGAGTCTCTGATGTAAACAGATCAAGACAACACCTTCGTCCCGAGTGGACCCTCAGGTGCCAAGGAAACAAAACCCTCATCCCGAGTGTGGACTCTCTGGTGCAACGGATCAACCCTCGTCCCGAGTGTGGACTCTCTGGTTGGGTAAAATGATAGTCAAGGATTTAGCAGTTCACTACATGCACTTGTTCTATGTCACGACTCAAGCAAGGTACTGTTGAGAAACTCCAAGCATGAACCACAAGACCAAACATGAACACGGCTATATGCAATGAAAATAGCTCGATAGAATATAATACGGAAAGCACATGTCCATAACAATCAAAACTAGAAAATGAAATACAATACATATAAATAAAACTGTAGAGGAAGGCAAGGTATACTTGCCTAGAGGTTGCATGCAGATCCAACAAAAATATAGCCAACTGATAAGCTATAAAGTCCAAATCATCACAACTGTCTCCGAAAGCTGAAAATAAACATTACCAACGTTTTCAGAATAGTCAAATTAGCTAGGATTGCCTGTCCTTAAGTCCAATTCTGGACAAAGGGGCAAAACGGTTTGGGCCAAAACGGTGTCCACCGTTGGACCCGCTTTACACCGGAAAGCGTGCCAGAGTTAATGGTCTCTAAAGTCATCAAACTACATGTCTACGGATACGTTTTGATGTTACAAATCCAATGGTATGTCCAGTTTTGGATTCCGGTAGGCCGTGCACAAAAACTATAAATCAATTCTAATGTTATAGTTCTAAATTCATGGAATAGTGGCTAGTTGGGTTACTAATCTAATAATAATTAATTCTGGAATAATTTACTAAAAAACCTAATTTAACCTAATAATAATTTGAATATAATCTAAACATGCAAGTTTGGCCATCAAAGTCATGTTTCCTAATTTTGGAAACCATGGCACGCAAATCGAGACGTGTCGTTGACCATCTAGTCAAACGCTGTGAACTTTAGATTTTGAAAGTGCACCTTGGTAGATTTTATCCCCACGAGTGTCACTATCACATTTCTAGTGTGGGGGTATTTTTGTCATTTTTGGGGTAAATAAAATTTATTAGTATTAATTAGAATTTATGGGAATTTTTAGAAATTATTTTAGATTTATTTGGACTAGTTTGATTTTTGGCCAGTTTTGACTCATGTAGACCAACCTAGGAACTAACCATGGTTAGTTGGGCTTGGTTAGGTCAAGTGACCCTAGTCTAACCTAGTGTGACTCAAGTTAGTGGTTAGTGATTCATAGAACTTGAATTAGGAATGTAGAAATCAAGTTATTTGATAAACGGCTTGTGATTACATAAGTCATTTTGTGACTTAGCTAGATAGGACTAGCAACCTAGCTCAACCCTAACCCAAAGCCAAGTGGTCAGCCACCCTAGCTGAACCTAGGGATTCCCCCATTATAAATACACTCCTAATTTCTAGGGCTAGCCTCTTTTAGGTTTCTTCAAGAGTTCTAAGGAAATAGGTGAGTCCCATCTTCCTAAAATCCTTAAAAATCCATTTCAAATCCTTTTTCCTTCAAACCAATTCCATTAGGACCTAAATTTCTTCCTCTTGCTGCTGGTATATTTTATTTATAGGGAATCAACAATTTGTGAAAGTTTGGGTGGCTTGAGGAATCTCTCCATTTTAGTTTTGTGAAGGTTTCTTCACCAATAGGTAACTTCTCCATTCCTCCATGGATTTCCATTTTGTCTTCACCAATAGGAAGCCCTAAGGGTCCCCCTAAGGTCTGGATAGCTTTCGTGTCCTGTGTCATTAGATTCGTGTCCGTTCTGGACACGTATCAGTGACCACAGCTTAGTGTTCGACGAAATGCCTCAAAGGGCATTTCGATCGAATTAACTCTTTGTGTTTGAATAGGAATCTTCGTTTTGTTCTCACTTACACGTTTCTTGGACACTGAGGTGAGTTTTGTGTCGTCTCGTGTCGGAATCGATGCGTGCACACACGGGTGCGCACACGCGCACGCACTGTGGTCGATCCCCTGCTGTTCGGGGCTTGGTGTGCAGTGTACACACCACTTCGACGCACACAAATTGACACGCGTGTGGTGTCCGTGACTGACACGAGGTTCGTAAAGTGTCATGAGCTTTCGTGTCGTATTGGACACGCATTTGCCCGTGCACGTGTCGTGCACTGTGTGTATCAGTGTTCCTGGATATGGGCTCCTGTGTTAATGGTTTTAATGCTTTTAATTTCTGTTTTAAATTGCTATTAGATCCTATATGTGATGTATAATCTCTGATAATGTTAGTTACATGATTGAGTTAAGTTTGTGTGGAGATTTGGGTATTCGAAGGTTTGGGCATTCCTGATACTTCACTGAACCTATTCCTGATACTGTTATTTCAATTCCTGGACATTGATTTTCCTATTGTCTGATGTTTTCACTGTAATCACCCCTCCCCACATATGAGTTGATCCACACTATTAAGATAAATCATTTCGAACTTAGCTTTTATTTGTGAATGGCCTTTTTGGCTATTGGGTTGGTTCAAATGAAACTGCCAACTGATTTTTGACTTTAATGTTGATTCTTAAAACCTGAGCTAGTGTTTAAGCTACTATTTTGTGTATGTTTTCAAATGAATTTGATCCCCATGTTACCTATCCTGTTAGCTAAGTTTATTCATTCAAGAATTGAAATGGTATGGGTGTTATGAGAATTGGCATGTTGGTTGAAATGTTTAAATTGCTAAACCTGAGAAAGGATTCAATGTTAACATGCCAACCTGAGATTGTATGCCATGCCTAATTTCCTAAAACCTGAGATTACCTGTGTTGCACTGTTTCTTTTGATGTGTATTTAAATTGTTAACTTCCTCTTCATGTCACACTATAGTTCATTATTTCCTTCACTGTTGTTCTCCGGAACACTGTCACTTTGACACATCCCCTTCACAGCTTAGTATTTTCTGTCAACATTGGTCTCAATGCTATTCATAAAAACTGGAATGTGTTCACTGTTAAGTTATTGCTAGACTTGAGATTAGGATGACATGAATTGGTTTGCATTACTTTTTCCATTAAGACTGTTTCCAGTTGAACTATCTGAGATCAATGAATGGATTTCCTTTCCTTTGTATCTGAGTTTCAGTCCCAGTTGGTGAAACCTGAGAACAGGGCCTATTGCCACTTGATTCCTGCACATAGACACTTGCACACTACTTGGTTTTGTGACTGATTTTAGTTTGTAAATTAGGCCATGATTGTTCTTGCATTGCCATGACTGTTAGCATTTAATTTAGTTCCATCTAAACCTGAGAATGGAAGAACCATGTATTGGGTTCCCTTCTTTTTCACTGTTCATTTTAAAACCTGTTTGGGATAATGTGTTCACATGGTAAATCTGAGATTAAGGTGGTTTGTTATAAGTACACAAAACTGATTTTATTGGATTGGTAGTTGATAGCTGGGGTTGGGATGTGATGACTGAAACTGGGTTTCAGATTCATAACTGTTTTGACTGTTTGATACATGAAGTAATTCCTTTTCTTTCCTTTTGCAGTCCTTTATGAGTTTACTCACACACATTGTTTCATGATCACCCTTCATTGATATTTCCTGTGAAACACTAGTGTGCAGACACTTTTTCCCCTCCTTTTATTGTCACAACTTAAATTCCTGCATACATTGGCATGTTGCCACCCTCACTGTTTGATGCTCCTGTACACTGTTTTGTTGCCTGCAACATTGTTATACACACACACACATGATATGGTTATTTCCTGTCACAGCCCACAAGCACATGCCTCCTCTCTCTCTTGTTACATATGTATGTATGGGTGCTATGTAAATATAATCTATGTATATATATGAATATGGATATGTATGTAATACATGCATATGTATGTATATCTATATAGGCATACAATGTATTGAATATATATATATATGAGTAATGTGTATACATATGTACTTGTATGTTGTGTGTAGTCTAGTATAGCCTTGTAGTGGTGTGTACTAGCTAGTATAGGCTTGTGTGTCCTAGTATAGACTAAGCTAGACTTGCTTAGACTAATGAAGTCTAGTGTAGACTAGTTAAGCCTAGTTAGACTTGTAGACCTAGGTTTGACTTCTTGGTTGACCAGGGTTGACCAAGAGTTGACTTTGACCTAGTTAGACCTAGACTCATGTAGAATACATAGCAGAGCTTCATTTTATCATTTTAGACTTGTTGTGACTTGTGCTGTTCTGTTTAGGAGCCAGACACCACTCCTTGGACAGTACGATTCATATCGGACACTCGGTTACAGGCGAGTACATTCTCTGATCATTTCATATCCTGCTTAGAATTATTACCTGTAGTAGATTACTTTACTTGTACTGTCACGTTGGTCACACGGATTGGTACTATATGGATCTCTACATGCGATGTTATCCCCCTCGGAAGCATCGGGTACATTGTGCTTGTGCGTTTCACTTACATCATGTACTCATGTGCTTCTATTTTACATGTGCACTCCTGTGAATCTTGTACTCTCATGTTCACGGAGCCTCCATGTATACTATCATGTGCACCCTATATGGGCCCCCATGTGATATCTTGTACAATAACATAACCTGTATAGATCCTTGTGTATTGATTGGGGTACGGGAGAGTAGAATTGGACATGTGAATAATACACCAGTAGTTTCTTATCAGAATCTCATCCTTAGTGTCTTATCAGAATCTCCTATGCCATTTACATGTCCATATTGTACTCTGACTCACTAGTCACTGCTAGTTCTCTATGTATAGTAGATATTTACATTACAGTTCTCTTCCTGTTTACATACCGTATTTCTTCAGTACTCATATCTTACTTTACTGCATGTTTTTACTTTCTAACCTGCTATGATCTGTTGAGATGTACTGTGCTCGCTCCTGTCCTGACTGGACCTGTTGAAATATTACAGAGGACGAGGAGGAGGCTTGCCTGGACACCTACTACGGGGCAGCCCTAGATGACATCGTGAGCTGGACCCTCAGGAGGATCCAGCAGTAGCTGAGGACTTTTCCCCGACTGCCTAGACTAGATTAGCTAGCTTGTTTTTCATTTGTAGTCTTGAGACATGTTCTAGTTAGACTCTTTATGTGGAGATCAGTTGTATATATTCTTTTATCTGAGACTTGTACTGCTGGGATTATCTTAGACTATTGTTTTATCTATTTCATTTCCTTGAGTTCTATTCATATCGTGCTATATCTTCCTTAGTTGTGATTGAGTTTCTATTGCTATGTCACCCCCAATCGGGGACTATAAACTGTTTAGATATTTACATTGTTAGATGTTGTGACCAAGGACAGCGTTCTACCGCCGATACTGCGGCGTAGGCTGGACGTATTCACGTCTCGTGCCCTTACTCTAGGGTGCGGGTCGTGACAACGAGTGCGCTGGAATCAACCGTGCCGCAAAATCACGCTTTGGTCAAAAGATATCGCTGTTATGGCTAATCGTGACCAAAACGGTGATCAATCGATCAATTATGAGTTCAACAGAATAACTAAAATACTACATGAACGATTTAATTTCTGGAAAAAATATATGTCATAGAGCTCTGTGTTAGTTTTCCAAAACTTCAAACGGTTCGTGATTTCGATTTCTAGTTCTCCCGAAATCTCAAAAACACCGAAACGTGTCAAGTTTCAGACAACCGACACTCTACGAATTTTCCAGAAATTTAGGAATAATATATATGAAAATAAATTATATATTCAGAAAGTTTACCTCGAGACGAATCCAACAAAAATGGCACGCTAAAATTACGTCAGAGTTGACGACAATCGTTTCGGGAAGTCGAGATCTCTACTAGAACTCTCTCTCAAAAAGACGGCTGAAATTTAATTAGGGTTTCGAATATAATAATGTATATATAGGAGAGAGAGAGGCGGTTCAGCCTGGGAGCCTACAGGTGGGCCCCTGCTGGGTGAATTTTTGTGTAATTAATTATTTTAATTTAGAAAATCATTAAAAAATTATTCTAAGTCCAAATAAATCAAAATAAATTACAGAAAAATCCAGAAAAATTCTAGAAAATTCTAAAAAATATTTTTAAGTGTCTAGAATCTAAATAAAATATTTTAACACAAAATATCATCATGTGGCCTCACAGTAAATTTTCAAAGCCTATAAAATATAATTTCTATAGGTTTTAATTATATATAAATTTCCAAAAATTCTAAAAAAAATCCAAAAAATTTTAGAAAATTCTAGAAAATATTTCTAACCTCCTAGAACCTAAATAAAAATAACTTGTCTCAAAATAGTCCCAAATGACCTTACACTAATTCATGAAAGTCAATAAAATAAATATATCTTTAATAAATATCTAAAAATGTCCAAAAATCATAGGAAAATATAATATAACTATAGCATGCTTATATACCCTATCTAGAGATCATGTGACCACAAGATGGTCATAAATCACCTGTGGGTTTAGTCACAACTCCTATGATCATAGAAAAATTAAATGTAAACTAATCAAATAAAAAAATATCACAAAATTTTGGAAAGAGGAGTTACAAATCTACCCATCTTAAAAATAATTTCGTCCTCGAAATTCTAATTCATAACTATTCCTTAAAAATTAAAGTCTACTATTACCTTAATCTCCTCAAATTTAATTTCTCAAAAATATTTTATGACCTTCTCTAGTCATTTTATAACTCCGAATACTTGAGGACTTCTACCCACCTTTGGTCACACTACTCCTCAAAACACGATCACTAAAATCTTATAACCTTCTAACTAGTTGCTAACGATTCTACCAACAGATATCTAGGGGGTATGGCATCTATAATCTCTCATATCTATAAACAACCAAATATTCAATAGTCAAGCAATATTATACTATTATTTAAGAATTTCTGATGAATTCTAGACAACACGATCATTCGTCACCACGAAATAGGAAGGGACGAGAATCAATGGTACGGAAAGCAAGGAAATATAATCGAGAGCAATTATGGAGTTTTCAAGGATGTAGAGAATTTTAAGGAGAATTTTCAAGGCAGTATGGATTGAGATTTCTAAGGTTTAGTCATAGTCGCAGGCTCGTAACAGTACAGTTACGTAACCGATACGATATGCTCTGACCTGCATGAGCCACTAAAAAACTTGTCACGACATGCACCCGCTTTTCGGACGCGAGAGCATGAGCAAGCCAGCTACGCTTCAAGCAGACTCCAGTCCGACTCGAATACGTAAACGCTGTCAAGGCTATGGTATACTGCCAAATCATGGTAATATAATCTATATCTTAATCCACAATAAGTATACGAAACATGAATGAACAATATGGATCGTGGTCTGCAGCCCACTAGCATAAATGTCCGATAAGACTCCAAAGAATATAACAAGAGTCTATAAACTGAATCAATAAACATGGTATCTCATGATAATGAAAGGAAAGCACGAGAGGATAACAACGTAATATCACTGACAAATACCTGAATCTCACAAGCAATATTATAATCGTCTGAAACCCACAAGTATCGTAATCATCCGCCATCCAGAACTACTAACTAACTCCACACAATCACTAACCTGAAGAGATCATCAGGTCCTCAGAGGACATAGCAAGATACATAAAAATATGCCTATCTACCAGTTTTATCATGCACAAGAAAATAAACAAGAAAAATAGGAACACGACAAATGAACATGAACACGAACACGAACACGAACGCTAGAACAACTACGTATAAATGAACTGCCGAGTGAACAATGAACCCGAAATCAATGGAAGAACCAAACCCTCGCTCCGAGTGGACTCGCAGGTTTGAACTAATCACTAACCCTCGTCCCGCGTGTGGACTCTCTGGTTAGTTCTAATCACTAACCCACGTCCCGAGTGTGGACTCTCTGGTTAGTTAATGACAAGGCACCCTCGTCCCGAGTGTGGACTCTCTGGTGCAAGTATAAGTCAACATCCTCGTCCCGAGTGGACTCTCTGATGCAAGTATAAGTCAATATCCTCATCCCGAGTGGACGCTCTGATGCAATTATAAGTCAACATCCTCATCCCGAGTGGACTCTCTGATGTAAACAGATCAAGACAACACCCTCGTCCCGAGCGGACCCTCAGGTGCCAAGGAAACAAACACCCTCATTCCGAGTGTGGACTCTCTGGTGCAACGGATCAACCCTCGTCCCGAGTGTGGACTCTATGGTCGGGTAA
This sequence comes from Iris pallida, assembly GCA_029216955.1. NCBI lineage: Eukaryota > Viridiplantae > Streptophyta > Magnoliopsida > Asparagales > Iridaceae > Iris > Iris pallida. The sequence continues at coordinate 56,265,177 of JANAVB010040619.1, forward strand.
AACGATAGTCAAGGATTTAGCAGTTCACTACACACACCTGTTCTATGTCACGACTCAAGCAAGATACTGTTGAGAAACTCCAAGCATGAACCACAAGACCAAACATGAACACAGCGATATGCAATAAAAATAGCTCGACAGAATATAATAAGGAAAGCACATATCCATAACAATCAAAATTGGAAAATGAAATACAATGAATATAAAAAAACTGTAGAGGAAGGCAAGGTATACTTGTCTGGAGGTTGCATGCAGATCCAACAAAAATATAGCCAACTGATAAGCCATAAAGTCCAAATCGTGACAACTGTCTTCGAAAGCTGAAAATAAATATTACCAACATTTTCAGAATAGTCAAATTAGCTAGGATTGCCTGTTCTTAAGTCCAATTCTGGACACAGGGGAAAAAACGGTAATTTTGGGTCAAAACGGTATCCGTCGTTGGACCCGCTTTGCACCGAAAAACGTGCCAGAGTCAATGGTCTCTAAAGTCGTCAAACTACATGTCTATTGATTCATTTTGATGATACGAACCCAATGGTATGTCCAGTTTTGGATTCCGTTGGGCCGTGCACAAAAACTATAAATCAATTCTAATGTTCTAGTTCTAAATTCATGGAATAGTGGCTAGTTGGGTTACTAATCTAATAATAATTAATTCTGCAATAATTCACTTAAAAATCTAATTTAACCTAAGAATAATCTGAATATAATCTAAACATGCAAGTTTGGCCATCAAAGTCGTGTTTCCTAATTTTGGAAACCATGGCACGCAAATCGAGACGTGCCGTTGACCATCTAGTCAAACGCTGTGAACTCTAGATTTTGAAAGTGCACCTTGGTAGATTTCAGTGCCACGAGTGCGCTGGAATCAACCGTGCCGCAAAATCACGCTTTGGTCAAAAGATATCGCCGTTATGGCTAATCGTAACTAAAACGGTGATCAATCGATCAATTCTAAGTTCAACAGAATAACTAAAATACTAGATGAATGAACTAATTTCTGGAAAAAATATATGTCGTAGATATCTGTGTTAGCTTTCCAAAACTTCAAACGGTTCATGATTTTGATTTCTGGTTCTCCCGAAATCTCGAAAACATCGAAACTGTCAAGTTTCAGACAACCGACACTCTATGAAATTTCCAGAAATTTTGGAACAATATATATGAAAATAAATTATATATTCAGAAAGTTTACCTCGAGACGAATCCAATAAAAAAACGGCACGCTAATATTACGTCAGAGTTGACAACAATCGCCTCGGGACGTCAAGATCTCTACTAGAAATCTCTCTCAAAAAGGCGGCTGAAATTTAATTAGGGTTTCGAATATAATAATGTATATATAGGAGAGAGAGAGGCGGTTCAGCCTGGCCACCGACATGAAAATTCTAGAAAATATTTCTAAGTGTCTAGAATCTAAATAAAATATTTTAACACAAAATATCATCATGTGACCTCACAATAAATTTTCAAAGCCTATAAAATATAATTTCTATAGGTTTTTAATTATATATAAATTCCCAAAAATTCTAAAAAAATCCAAAAAAAATCTAGAAAATTCTAGAAAATATTTCTAACCTCCTAGAACCTAAATAAAAATAACTTGTCTCAAAATAGTCCCAAATAACCTTATAGTAATTCATGAAAGTCAATAAAATAAATATATCTTTAGTAAATAAATATCTTAAAATATCTAAAAATCATAGAAAAATATAATATAGCTATAGCATGCTTATAAACCCTATCTAGAGATCATGTGACCACAAGATGGTCATAAATCACATGTGGTCTTAGTCACAACTCCTATGATCATAGAAAAATTAAATGTAAACTAATCAAATAAAAAAAAATATCACAAAATTTCGGGAAGAGGTGTTACAACTACCGATAAAGCCAATCAGAAGGAGACACGATTTGACAAGTCTCTGAAGGCGCCAACTCCCGAAGGCATGGATCGGCCTTACAACTTTGACATACTGGCACCTCTGGCCAATACACCTGCCAGGTTATCTCTGTTCGATCTATTGCGACTCTCCAAAGAAATGTGAAAGGCCTTAAGTGAGGTATTACTACATGCTGACTCTTATCTCGCTGAAGTCAAACCCCCGCTGAAGACCCTGTCTCCTGTCCTCACTGCCACAGTACTATGGAAGTGGTGCCCAACATCACCTTTTTACAAGAGGACATGCTACTAAAAAATAATCGTCATGTCTCTGTACTATACAGGGTATATCGGGGCGATTAAGGTGGATCGGATGCACATTGATCCTGGTTCCTCCCTCAGCTTCATTCCTAGAAGTTTACTCCAAATTCTAGGAATCCCTCTGCACAAGCTATCTGCAACCAATACAACTATCATGGCTTTCAATGCTGGGAGAAGCCACCCGTTGGACAAGATCTGTCTTAAGTGCCAGATTGGTTATCTCCGAACAGAGGTTTCTTGCTATGTAATCGACGCTAATGTATCCAACAACGTCTGGTTAGGACGTGGATACACGAGAACATGATCCTTCCTTCTATACTTCACCAGTGCTTCAAGTACGTCAACAGCGATGGCGTCGTGAAGGCGGAGTTTGCCGATGTCGATCCTTTTAAAGGCATTGAAGCCTACTATGGAGATTCGGTACTTTACCAATCTCAGCCCTCCAAGGATGACGACAACGAAGCTGACGATAAAGCTAAAGTGAGTTCATCCTCCAGTAATGGTCCCCTGATTATCCGAGTCAAAGGACGTACTACTCCAAAAAGTACTCCAAAGTCTCTCAGAATCTGGGTTAAAAAAAAATCCTGATAAGGTCAAACCATTGACCATCACTCTCCGCAAGACACCTCGGGTGGAACCTGCTGAAGTTCGTCCTCCCAATCCTGAAGAGTTTCCCTATGTGACAAACTTGGCAAAGTATATGGCTCATGTTCCAGACAATGATCCTCTCAATGAGTATATCAATACTCATAATAATGTACCTTCAGTGGATGATGTTATCCCTGAAGAAAAACTTGCGTATTTTCTAAGTAATGGTTTATCTTTGGATTACTCCGATGTCTACCAATCTGTAAACCAGTATATAGATACGATATACGGTCTAGAGCACAGCATAGGACCACACCTCTGCATACCGGTCACGATGTCTCATCTACGGGAAAAAGTCTGGCCAGAAGATATCCACTACTTCATCGTTCCAGCCAGAAAGAAGGATGAAGAACTAATCATCTTCGATCGAATAATTGGCGAAAGAAAGTTTGTTCGGGACTCTACTTCTCCCAATTACAACACTGAAGCTGACTATAACTCTGGGAAAATGCAACTTTTTCGATATAGTTGGCAGGCCAAGAATATCATCCAGAACATGGGATATGATATAAAAAGTGATCAAGGGCTAAACTACGGCCGGGGACGACGGTTGCCAATACGTTACTTTGCTCCTCCCGGTAAACCCGAGAACTATTATGAACACAACGGTGTTGGTTTGGGTTATGTCACTCCTCTAACAGCTCCTGAAAGGTCAGATGTCGAAGCAGATCATTGTTCTCATTCTTCTGATTCCTGCCTCTGGGATTCAGACTCCAGCATTGGAGACATGTTCAAAGCAACTTTGTTCGTCAACATAGTATTAGTTAAGCAAATTGCAGACAATGTCCAATCAATTGAGCTTGAACAATGGGCTCAGATGGATACTATGTAGGAGTTATATTTCGAACAACGTGAACCACCTACTGAAGACGAAGTCGTCCAAGTCAATTTAGGAGATGAATCATCTCTTAAACCAATCTTCATCATAAGTCTATCTAGCGATGAACGAAAATCTCTTATACAGCTTATAAGAGAATACATTGACGTCTTTGTATGGAGCTATGAAGACATGCCAGGCTTGGACCTTAAAGTCGCTATGCATCGCCTAAATATTTCGTCTAAAGCTAAGCCAGTGAAGCAGTAGCAATGACGATTCCGACCAGGTATCATAGAGGCCATCGAGAATGAAGTCAAGAAGCTTATTGCCAGTGGATTCATTCGCAAAGAACCATACCCTGACTGGGTTGTTAACATTGTTCCAGTCATGAAAAAGAACGGTAAAGTTCGAGTCTGTATTGATTACCGTGATTTGAACTCTGCATGCCCGAAAGATGAGTTCCTTCTACCGATCACCGACGTAATAATCGACAATACTTATGGCTTCGAGAGGATGTCCTTCATGGTTGGGTTCTCAGGCTATAACCAGATCAAGATGTTCCCCGACGATGAGAAGCACACATCTTTTTAAACACCGTTGGAGGTATACTGCTATACGGTGATGCCCTTCGGATTGAAAAATACAGGGGCATCATACCAGCGAGATATGAACACAATTTTTTACGATCATTTACGCAAAACAGTGGAATGCTACATAGAAGATATCGCAGTTAAAAGTCGTCTCAAGGGCAACCACCTCCAAGACTTGAGAACGGTATTCGAACTAATGCATGCACACCAACTCAAGATGAATCCAACCAAGTCTTTTCTAGGAGTCTCCAGCCGCAAGTTCCTTGGTTTCGTTATCACTTCAGGGTATACATCTTGACCCGAAGAAAGTGAAAGCTATCCTCGATATGCATCCCCCATAAAATCTCAAAGAGCTACGCGGACTTCAAGGAAGGCTAGCCTACATCAGACGATTCATTTCGAACCTTTCTGGAAGGTATCAACCGTTTACTCAGCTCATAAAGAAAGGCGTATCTTTCGTCTGGACTGAACAATATCCACGCATATTTGACGACATCAAGAAGTATCTCACAAGCCCTCCAGTATTGGTGGCTCCAATAATGGGAAAGCCCTTCTTACTATATGTCCGCGTTATGGACCATTCCCTTGGCGCCCTATTAGCTCAGAAGAATGAAGACGGCCATGAACAGGCAATCTAATACCTCAGCCGCACAATGGTGGGTGACGAGCACAGATACACACCTGTGGAAAAGGAATATCTTGTACTGGTATTTGCTATCCAGAAGATACACCACTATGTGTCTGGGCAAAGTATCCACATCATATCTAAAGTCAATCCTTTCAGAATACTCATGACTAAACCGGGTTCTCTTAATTCCCGTTTAGCTACATAGGTAATGCTGTTGACTCCATACGATAAGTTATTCGTTCCTCAGAAGGCAGTAAAAGGCCAAGCGTTAGCTGATTTCCTAGCAGCTCATCCGGTGCCAGAATCTTTCAAACTCTACGACGAAATCCCCGATGAAGTAGTGGAGTCTAACACCGCAACTGAAGAAATCCCCATTTGGCGAATGTTATTTGACGGTGCATCAAGAACAGGACCTAAAGAAAATATCGTGGCCGGAGTAGGCATCGTGTTTGTGTCGCCCGACCATCTGGTTATACATCGTGCATATTCTCTCGTGGAACCCTGCACCAACAACATGGCCGAATATAATACCCTATTGATCGACCTACAACTGGCAAAACAACTGAAAATTGACTATCTAGAAGCTTACGGCGATTCCAAGCTAATAGTTAGTCAGGTCCGAGGGGATTATGATGTTCGTCACGTAGATCTCATCCCATATCACAAAGCGATAATCGAATTGGCTTCTACTTTTGCTGGATTCTTCATTGAGCACGTGCCTCGACTACAGAATTTAGAAGTAGACGCTTTAGCCGGTCTCGTCGCTTTTCTGACTGTTCCTACCAATACTCAGCAGTCGATCATAGTGTCTGGTCAAGAACTATTCTGTGTGAAAGATGCCTTGCATACTCATCACAATTACACAAAGGAAAAAAACGTCGACATTAAAGACTAGAGATTTCCTTTCATAGACTACGATGTCTATGGAATCCTCCCCGAGGACCCAAAAGAAGCAGTATTTGTCCAAAGGCGATCCCTCATATTTTTCTATGATATAGCTACCAAAATGTTATACCGACGCTCTTACGACGAGCTACTGTTACGATGTTATCAGACATAGAAGCCAAACATGCACTCCGTGAGGCTCACGACGGAGTTTGTGGCGCACATCAACCAAGCCCCAAATTACAAGATCGCCTCAGACGAATGGGTTACTATTGGCCTACGATGATAGCAGATGCTGTTGAATATGCAAAACAGTGTAGGGCTTGTCAGTTCCATGCTGACTTTATTCATCAACCTTTGGAGTTTCTACACCCGACAGCAGCATCTTGGCCTTTCGAAGTGTCACGACCCGCACCCTAGAGTAAGGGTACGAGACGTGGGTACGTCCAGCCTACGCCGCAGTGTCGGCGGTAGAACGCTGTCCTAGGTCAATCATCTAACAATATAATGGTACCTGTACAGTATATACACTCTGAATGGAGGTGACATAGCAATATACAGTCTCAATCACATCTAAGACAGAATGATAAGATAGAAAGATAGATAGATACTGCTGAAATGAAAGGATCCACATAAGTACAAACAGAGAGTCTAAGTGTCTAAATACATCACAAAACCACAAATCCCAAGTATCAATATACAGTCATCCAGAATATAATATAAAAGAAAACATCCTAGTCTAGAGGAGTGTCGTCCACTGCTATAGGATCCGCCTGCTGGTCCAAGTCACAGCTGTCATCTAGGGTAGTCCCATAGTAGGTAGGCCAGCCAGCCTCGTCCTCATCCTCTGTAATATTTCAACAGGTCCAGTCAGGATAGGAGCGAGCACAGTACATCTCACGCAGTTCATAATATGACAGGATAAATAAATATACAATAGAGTAAGATACAGGAAACGCTGCAGAATAAACATGAAGTAAAAGAGAAGAGCTGTAGTGTAAATAGATACTATAAATAGAGAACTACAGTGAACTAGTGATTTAGAGTACAAGATGAACATGTGAACGGCTTGAATTTGCACATGAGTAATCTAAGAGTTTGTACATGAGTATACTACTTTGGAATTGTTCACATGACCATTCATACTCCCCCGTACCCCAATCAATTCACAAGGATCCAGACAGGTTATGTTATTGCACATGATATCACATGAAGGCCCATAATAGGGTGCACATGACAGTACATGAGGGCTCCGTGAACATGAGAGTACATGAATCACGAGAGTGCACATGAATGATGAAAGCACCAGAGTACATGATGAAAGTGAAACGCACATGACATACTGTAACCCGATGCTCCCGAGGGGGATAACATCTCATAAAGGGATCCATATAGTACCAATCCGTGTTAACGTCGTGACAGCATCAAGTAAAGTAATCTAGTGCATAAATATAAACCCTATCAAGTATGAAACGGTCAGAGAATGTACTCGCCTATATCCTGAGTATCTATAGAGTATCTACTGTCCGAGGAGTGATGTCTGTCTCCTAAGAACAGTACAAGTCACTATAAGTCTAAAATGATAATAAGATGCATTACAATGCATTATATATGAATCTAGGTCAATCTAGACCAAAGTCAACTCTTGGTCAACTCCGGTCAACTCTAGTCAACTAGACTAGTCAAACTAGGTCAACTAAGTCAAACAAGTCTCACTAGGCCTAACCAGTCTATTCTAGTAAGCCCACAACAATTCTAGACTATACAAGTCAACTACACATGTAACTGTCATTCAACCCATGCCCATAGGCTATGAGCCCTAGGTTATAGGCCCATAGGCAACATCATGCCTATATACCAACCACATATCACATATACACATATCAATATATATATATCTAATATAATATCGTACACACATTATTAATATATAGGCCACATGAATATGTGCATCTCACATATATATATATATATATATATATATATATATATATAAAATATATATATATATATATATATATATACATATGTATATATACATATACATAGAAGGATAGAAAAAAGGGCAATCATGCATTTGTGTTCATGTGTGTGTGTGTGTGTGTGTTAAGAGTATATGGTGTAGTGTTCCTGTGTGTGTAGCAAGTGTCAATAGGGAGTTAATGTAAATTAGAGTGTGTGTGAGTGTATCATGGAACTTGTGAGTCACTACAAAAAAAAGCTAAATAGCGACTGAAATTTCAGTCGCTAAAATAGACATTTCAGTCGGTAAAACGATTTAGCGACTAACCGGCGATTACAATTTTTCGTCGCTAAAAGAAACATCGCTGTTCAATTTTAGTCGCTAGTTCGTCGCTACAGCGACTAACTTTTGACTAAAATAGCGACTAACTATCGACTAAATATTTAGTCGCTGACACAACGACGAATTTGCGACTACATTGCGATGAACTTACGATTATAATGGTTATAGTTGATATCTAGCGACTGACCTTGTTTAGTCGTTGGTTAGTCGCTTCTATTATTTTTTTTCAGTTTTTTTAGTTGCCGGTTAGTCGCTATTCCATCGTTGAATTATTTATTTTTCTCAAATATGTAGGAATCATGTTGTGCACATCACAGCACATCCTGTAAGAGTAATATAAACAAGTCCACAACACACATAAATACAATACAAACAACTTTTAGCACCACAATAATTATCAATGATATAAACAAAAATAATAACATACACAAAGTACATAAGCATAAAAACTAAGAAATATATATATCATAGTCGTGTCCAATATGTCCAACATCAACCATACACCATCCATACAAAAAGATAAACTAGTACAACAATCACAAAATAATGTCTCTGAAAACCGAACATCATGGTGGTCATCTGCTCCATAGTAAGAACGCCAGTAGGAGTTGCATGTGCAGGATTGGTAGTAGCCTGTGCAGGTCGAAGAGCTCGGAAGTATATCGGCGGTTGCGATGCTAACGACCCGGTACTGTACACACTACTGCCCTTTCATCACCCAACAACCTGTACTCATAAGTCATTCCTCTCATAGGGCATACGTGGCGTACTAGTACCAGCCGCTGCCCCTTTCTAATCAGCGGCCTGAGAGGCATGACTCTCCAATTTTTCGTAGGTCTCCTGTATAAAAAGGTATCATGAATATATAAAATTACAACCAAACTACATATTTTCGAAGAATATGAACTTCTATTTATAAAGATAAAGATGTCGAAAGTTAATAACTGCTACAAGTAAGAGATTAGAAATGATAATGAAGAACACTACAAATACTACTGAAAATGTCCTTATCCACTAAGAATAACCAGATTACAAACCATAACTAAGAGTTTCAAGTTACCAGGTGTTGAGCAAACCTTCCCCTATTAATAATAACCAGATTACAAGCTATAGCATAGATGCACCATGGTAATGCTGTTAAGTGTCAGCTATGTTGCAGGGACACGGATACGAATGGAAACAGTAAGGACACGGCCACATGCACACGATCGATACCCATTTTGGTGTGTCTAGGTTGTCTCCAATATGTGTCCGACACCAGATGGCCTACATAATTCCTAGACTGACAGAGGTTCAGATGGAGAACCTTGGATGGCCAGATATTACCACCATAATCTTTCATATTTGCATACAAAAATGTATAGTAGTGCCAGTACCTGTATAAATGCAGGACATAACTTAGTACCAAAGTGAAGTCTCTCTGGACACAGACATGTAACCCTATACTTAAGTACAATCCATAAAATCAGTTACGTATACATGTACAAGTATAGATTGTCTGCATGTAAGTGAATGCACACACTGCTTACATAATTAGATACTTATACACATTGTACACAGGAATAGGTACTTGTAGTTCACGGGGATACGCCCATGAAAAAATAACAGGGGAGAAGGAGCAGTATAACCAGGCTCAAATGGCTGGAAAGACCAATACAAGGAGAATGAAGGCTAGAATCAGTAAATATGCATTACATACCTAGGCTAGAAACCAATGAGTACAAGAAAAAGAAAAAAAACTCACTTGAAGACATCTCACATGTGGTGTCACCCTTCTCATTGCACCATCTCTGGACACATTTCCAATGAACATACTGCAAAGAGAGAAATTATACGAGGAATATATAAGTCAGTACATCCTCAAGTCACCAAATAGTAAGTAGCATATGCATATTTACCGAGTAACTGTCCAGTAGTAAGTAGCATATGCATATTTACCGAGTAGAGTATTAACTACATGAGCAGATATACCCATTGGTGTCACAATAAACACACGAACACAATATTTCTCATTTACAAAGTCCAGAAGAAAAAGGAAAAGGGAAACTGGGGTGGCTTTCCCAACCAAGGTGTTTGGATAAATGCACAACTTTTACACTTGAACCTCTGTTTTGCGATTCACAACTTTTTCACTTCCAATTTGACACCCTTCTAGTATTTTTGTAGATCAATAACCTGTCCAATAAGTCAAAATATAAAGTAGAACAATAATCCAGGGCCAACATTTTATCATTTATGATATGAAGATAATCACAAATCAAAGGTTGAGAATGATCATCTACCTGTTGCAATTAGAGGGAAATTGTAAAATGTTTAAAGAATATAATTATGTGGGTTGGGTTTCATTTCTATTGTCAATACAGAAAGTGATGTAAAATGTAATTCCCTTACAGAACCCGCTGCTCTAAATAAGAGAAATGAGTAGCTTCAACTATCAACAAATGATCACATGCATTAGTTAGTAACTTGAGAATGATATCTAACTACTATATGCAAATAGAATCAGTACAAGCACAAAGAATGTAACCTTATTAGAACAAGGTATGTATCTATTATAAAAAGAATGAAGTGTTCCTTGGGAAAGATAAGATGAAACTGTTGCCAGTGTTTGGGAAGTTCAATAACAGGCTTTTAGGATTTTATGGAAAGAAAAAGAATTGCAATCCTTAAATACACATGTTCATAATTTGTAATTTAATTGACAAGCCTCTAATGTTTTCCTAAGGAAATCTACTATGTAGATCCAATAGTAGATAAATGTGTGTTAGCATGATGGTTGCACGATTAATATTACACAACTGAGAGTATGTCAACCTACAGAACAAATGTTAGAAGAATATAAATATATAACCCCAAGTATTAAGGGGAAAGACCCTTACTTTCTTCCATATTAAACTATTTCCTAACAACTGGATAATGTTTCAAGTTGTTGCTCATTATTTACAGCATGAAGTACCAATAAGCAGAAATTCAATATTGCAACCATAGAAAATGAAGAAGAATGATTGCATAGCAGCCAAAGTTTCTGGTGTCAAGTACCTACCCATATGTCTACTTTCTCACTTATAACTTCCTTTCTGTAAAGATCCCACATCTATGATCATGGAAAATAATCATTATAAAGAACATATTAATCAGATAATATGACAGCGTTGAATAAACATAGATAGAAAACAATGTTAAACTAATAAAGTTATAGTGTTCTTTTATAAACCTCAGGAGCTCTATAAGCAGGGGTTTTATGCTTTCGGATATTGTCTTCTTCAATACCCATCTCTTCTGCCTTGTCAAAGCACTTGTGATTGGTTGAGGTGCTACCGAAGTCGCACACTTTCCAGACTCCATCAGATCCAAGCAGAACATTTTTAGCCTTCAGGTCTCTACAAAGAGGATGACTAACTAATGAGAAATTCAGGTCCAAGGCAGTTAAAAATTAATGTACTAATTTTCAGTGAAGGGTTAAAACCCAGCTCCTTAAGTGTAATAGATTAAGCTTTATATAAAAACCTAGGAATATTTGTTAATTGGGTTCATGATGATTTTGCATTAAATACAGCATTAAAATATCACTGGTATTTGGAATAAAATTCGCGGACACTAATTCCTAGGATAATAAATTAGTGCTCCACGAACTGTTGAACATATAAATCACAATCTTTTGTAGTTTCAGCTTTTTGTGTCAAAACGAAAGTTGTAGATTTCACAATACGGGCTTAGATGGTGGATGCAAACTAAGTATACCTGAATATCAAAAATTGATTTTTCTACTTGCAGTTCAAATTTCTTAATCCATTCTTGTAACAAGAAAGCTGAAAATTTTATATGATGTTAGATTAAATGAACGATAAAAACTAAGAAAAACCATATGGATCTGGACATTGCTCAAAGATCATGTTTTATTTCTTTGCACCAATTTTGTTCATGATCAACCAGGAAACAACGACTTCAGAATCTTAAACTGAAATTGCATAACGTTTAGATCATAAAAATGCAATTGAACATGTTATTTAAGTTGAAATAACCTTAACTTGTAGATAAGTAAACAATGGAAGAAATCATGACATATGACTGATGTACCTATGAGCAATGGGTGGTGACTGGAGATGCATTGCAAACGCAGCATTGCATACATCTCTAAAAATTAAGAGAACTTGCTTCTCTTCAAAATATCCCGCACCTCTGTTTTCTGGCATGGTAACCAAAGACTTCACACAGAATTCCATTACAAGTAGTGCTTCCTTCGTCCGACCCATGTCCATAATGGTATGTGCAACAAGAGTGACAATAATAGGGTGTCCTTGAGAAGATTCATGATTTGGATCTCCTTCATGACTAGGTCTAATGACTCACCATCATTACAAATCATGTGCTTCAAAGCATATTGCTTTGATGCATTTAAAGCATAACGTGCAAGATAAACACAAGAAAAACCCCCTTCTGCTACTGTATTTCGAACATGTATCTTTATATTACCACAATCAATTGCTCGTCCTTCTAAGCCAGCTGTCTCTTTCTGTCCAAATGGATTGAATTTCCACATAATAGAAACAAGGACAATCTAAAACAATTTCACCTGCAAAACTAAAGAAAATATATATTGATACCTTCACTATTATGAAATTCTGTAGATGGTCCCAAAGATCTCTAATATTAGAAATAAAAAAAGGGATCCACCTTTTGATGTATATTCTAGTAAACATGAAATGCTTTATAACAAGATTTCACAACTTTGGAGAAATTATTTCTGTTTCAGACTTTTAAACCTGCTAACATTTGAATTGACCATACAAACCAATTTCTTATTAGATTTTAAAATATATGCCTATGTTTTATTATGCATCATGCTTTTTGTATCTATGTATCAAATAATTTGTCTATGCCCCATTCTTTTTATCTGCACATTTATAGATTTGTATCATATACTTATCAAAGCATATCTGATCAAGCATCCTGTTTTGGTCCTCCTCAAGATCTGCAAGTTGTGAGTATTTTTAAAAAAAAAATTGTTTAAAGTAGTAGTATTGGAAGTTAAAAATTCTGCTAAGCAGCTTTGAAGGGTGTGTGTCAAATGCTAGAATATTGATGCTTTTTTTAACAGATTTAAGGATTAACTGGTGAACCTTGGGGCATCAACATTATATGTTTAGTTACAAGAACCTCTTCTGACTCCAATTTTTTTGGGATAAAGGCATTGTTGTTACCATCTCTTGCTTATCGATTATAGTTATGGATATGGCACAGACTGATGACTAACCTTGATCAATCGAAATAGTAGAGCACTCTCAAGTATTCAACCATATGGTCCATTTTCATGTGAAGAGACTTTGGAGTCGAAGAATAATGACAATGATGATTGGTGTTCTAAAAGGTATCTGCCAAGTCAGATATCTAGGCACCTAGCTTAGGTAGTGTTCTAAAAGGTATCTTAGCCTCCTGCCAAGGCAGATATCAAGGCACCTAGCTTAGGTATTATGACAACCCTTGAACAGGTTAATGTGCAGCCTGCCAAGTCTCTGCCATGAAAATTGTCACGACCCGATCCCAAATTGTTGGGTCGAATCGGATCATGCCCAGCCTGCACCGTTGTTGAGACGACGACAATAAGCTGTATTCAGTAGTGAAACATATGCAGATAAAATTCTAACGAATATAAAATCTTTTATTCAATTTGAAAAGCCTGAAATACAACAAAAATTAATACAACATTCAATTATTACACTTGTTGATCATGCCCAGCCTGCACCATTGTTGAGAAAGCGACAATAAGCTGTATTCAGTAGTGAAACATATGCAGATAAAATTCTAACGAATATAAAATCTTTTATTCAATTTGAAAAGCCTGAAATACAACAAACATTAATACAACATTCAATTATTACACTTGTTTCCAAAAGAAAAAAAATAAATACTAATCCAGCTCTTAAGATTTTGGGGTTCCAAGTTCTGCAGGACCAGAGTTATACATCAGATCCTCGACGACGCAATCACTAAAAATATTGGTCTCCAGTCAGGAGGGAGCAAAGTACAATTACGAATATCCAATAATTCAAATAATAATTTGAAATTTGTAATGTTAAACAATTTGAAATACTTTAACAATATTTTCCAACAATTCTACAATCGAAAATAATGTGATTTGAGTAGGCAACGAACTATGACCGGCTTGGGATGATTCAATTATATCCTAATGATACGGTCCGGCCTATCCTCGTGTATAGGAGGAATCAGCTCGCACAATCAATACAATATGGGGGTATTGGTCATAGACACTATACTACTCCCCCAATATTCCGAGTCAATCAGATTCAATCAATGAGTCAATATTCGAACTCTAGTAAAGAGTTCCACAATCAATACTCTAGGAGAGAGTTCCGTGTAGCAATGTGGTTTAAAATTGCAATAAAATAAGTACTAAATAAATTACCAAATAGACATAACTGCACTTGCCTTTGTTATTGTGACTGGATCGAGAGTCTGTACCGGGGAACTAGGTCAAACACTTCCTCGAAATCCTATATTTGAGATTCCAGACTTAGAACCAAAGTTGAACCATATCTAGGTGTGCTAGTTGCAATCTCTAGAATTGATCCTAATCAAGTTTTAGTTTAATAATTAATTACCAGAAAAATCGTCTAATGTCATAAGATGCGTTCGTTGTCATTTATATGGAATAAACATGTTACTGGTTTAGTTGGAGAAAAATAGCAATTACCGGTTATTTGGCAAAACTTTGTATTTTTGATAATATATATATAAAACTAGACTTTCTTTTAAATGAGAAATCATGAGTTTGTTAAACTACCAATTTGTAATTTAATGTGAGAAAATCTCATTAATTTTTTTTTATATCAAATAATATTTATTTTAATTCTACGTGTCTACGCTAAAACCAGCAAAACCAGAAAAAGAAAGAAAAAGCTATGCTACAATAATTACAGGTCACAGAGAAAGAAATAGAAAAGCTGGGCTTATGCCCTTACAAATTATTTTACATAAATTGAAATAAAAAAAAATATTTGTTAGCTCTTAAAATTGTCCTACAATTTAATTACAAAATAAAACTATTAAATTAAATTAAATTACGAGTCTCAGACTTGGTCCAATCGTCACAAAAATAGCTAATGCCTCAACGTCCGGACAAAACCGGTTTCGTTTGCACTTAGCTCGGGCCCATTGACTGGTTTGGTCGTTGCCCAAAAATCCAAAATAATTTTTTTCTTTTCCGAAAACCACTTTAAAATCATATAAATAAATTTTATAAAAATTCTGGCAACATTCTCTCTATTTTCAGGATAACCCAAAACTGGGAAAATGTGCCTCAACATCCAATATAAATCCTAAACCAGTGAAACAAAATATATATAACTTTATATACAGAGAATACGTTCCCGAGATGAATTCGGAAAACCCGAAATAAATCAGAAATCCCGAATACTAATCCAGAAACACCACAACACCATAAACCATCAATTTATCTCAACGGAACAATAAAACCAACATCGGAAAATCCACAGAAACATCCAAATAAAATCCAGAATGTTTCCGAAGAAAGTTCAGAAATCCCCAAATAATCTCAAACCATCAGAACTCTTTCCAAAGAGTTCTCGGAAAAACCCGAAATCAACAGCAACTAAAAATCACAGAACAAATATGTCAAATGGTTCCAAAATTCCCGGAAACCATAACATAACAGAAAACCGAATTCCCAAAGAGAATTCGAGGACCAATTTTATCACAGACAATTACGGGAGGGACGAACTTCTGCGATTACACAGAAATTACCCAAACGATAGAATCCGAAGAGTAGCCTCGGACTCAAAATAAAAACGGGAACCCACGAAATACGGAACGACACAGCAGAACGGTGTCGAGCAGATGGGGACAGCAGCGGCGGGCAGGGGCCACTCGGATCGGGCTGGCGTGCACAAAGGGGGCCGGCCAGGGTGCCACGCGGGGTCGGGCGCCGGGGAGCAGCGGTCGGGGCTGGAATCGGCCTCGGGGGTCGGCGCTCGGGCGGAGGGGCGCTTGAGGGGGTGCGCCGGCCAGAGGGGTCGGCCAGAGGTCGGGTTCGCCGGATCGGACTAGGGATTTGGAGTAGGAGTTTGGGGAAAAATAAATGGAGAAGATGATGATGGAAATGGGAATGGTGTGGAGGGGTTTTATAGGAAGGGAAGAGTGGGGGTTACCTAGAGGGGGAGGTGAACGGTCGGTCGAGAGGTGGATGGGCGCCGGTTTTCGGCGATTCAGAAAATGGGGAGTCGGCCATAGCCGAAGCTACTTTCGGTTCCAACAGGAAGATTAAAGGATGAAAGAGAGAAAACTATATTAATGAATGAGACATTCATTCTGATGAATGACTAAAGTTAATGGCTATTGTATTTAGTTATTGGGTTTCATTAGAAGTGGGCTATTGGGTTGTAAATGGTTTAGTAAGGGCTTTAGTAAAAATGGGTTGGGTTTTGATAATCATAACATAGTTTGTGGGCTTTTATGCCATAGGCTAAAAATGGGCTCAATATTTTGGGCTATAAATTAAAATTATTCTTTTAAGAAAAATTGATAAATAAATATTTGTAACATTAAAATTAATAATAAAAAAATGTTTTTAGAGTCAGATTGGGTTCGGGTCTGGCCCAGACAGTCAAAAGGCCCAGTGTAATTATTTTGAAAAGAATTTTTACATTTTAAATAATAATACTAAAACACAATTAAATAATAAAAATTGAAATTAGAAAAATTGCGGATTTCACAACCTTCCCTCCTTAGAAAATTTCGTCCTCGAAATTTAAAGGGCAGGGTCAGGGTTTTAATCATGCAATCATGCCTGAAATCAGTTTGGATATTTTCCTTAACAGTCTTATGCCCAAGTAGGTTAACAATCCCAAAACTCATCTAATACTATATATTCATTAATTTTTATCCACTATTTAATTTACATTCTTCCCTCCTTAGAAATAATGTTATTCTCCATGATTAGTAAATTCCTGATTCCATTCCTAAATTGCCAATCATCTTTTTGTCTTCTATATTTTCAATCTTGAACACATCTCATATTCATGCAATATGTATTTCTCCCAACTTGCTAATATATTCAATTTAATTCTATGATTTGATACTCCTAGTCTTTAATACTTCAATGTCAAGCCTTGGTGCCCAATATCATATCTAAAATCCTACACCACGTTTTAATATTCCGATTTGTCACGATCCATTTCTTTCTCATAGATGATCATTATTGTGATTTAACTATCATGTATATATCTTCATTTTCTGATTTGATCTCAAACTCTCTATGAAATCATGATTAAGCTCAATTCCTTTATTTAACTAAACGTTCTCAAAATAAATTTTGTTACATCTTTCCAACAAATATTTCCATTTTTTTTAATCCTGGCTTTTATACAATTGTCATCCTCGCTTAGTTACACCTTTAAGTCCAAATTCTTTTCTTATTTTGATCATCCGATTTATCATGCGTCTTCCTAAAATGTATCCTCATGCTTGTCATTTAACCACCTCTAACCTAAATATCAATTTGCTTTGGTATTCACATCATTAATTATCTCTTTCTTAATGTAAATTTAAATCATATATATTCATATTCATCTCATTTTTTATCCGTAACTCATGTACTCTAGAAATCCATGTTATAAACTATTCTAAATTTACATCATTAGACAGAATCAGATTTGAAGCATGATTGCTAGGTATAAAGATAAATATCAACATGTTTTAAAAATTATCTGAGATAGAGTTAGAATATTTATTGTGATCAAAAATCATTTTAGACACGAGTAAAATTGAGGTATAAATTAAATAATCATAACAAGTTTAAAGTTTTATAATGAGATCAAATAAAACAGAAAGGTCAAAAAGAATACGACATCAATAATTTATTTGAGAAACAAAAGATAATGTAATTTTCCGAAATGAGGAATAATTTTTAATTCAAACTGGGATGAGGTAAAGAAGTTTGTGACTCAGGAAGAATCAACAAATTGTATGATTTTAAGATAGTGAAGGTGATTAAAATAGCCATGACAAGAATATAATTCGATAGATCATTTCTGGAAGTGGGAGCAAATGCTAGAATACAAATCCTCAGAATGATTAGAGATAACCATGATATGAATATAGTCTTATTAATATTCGAAAACCACTATTTTCAAGTCACTTTGTTTCAAATTCATGCCTTGCCAGTGTGCACCTGACTGTAATGAATTTTTTGACTCCATAACTTGAATAATTTAGTTTACCGAGTAATCTTCCAACTTTATCCATTTTATGGCTAAGCAAACATAGAACAAAGTCTCAATAATATTTGGAAACCTAACGATTACCTGTCATTCTTTCAACTTTAGAGTTTATGCCTCGCCAGTGCACAACTAGCTGCAGTAAACTTGCAGTTTTCCATAATTCAGATAAATGACTATCACGTAAATGTGCGGAGTCATGTTAGGTTGCTAAATATTTCCTCAGCTTTGTCCATGTGAATTTCAGAAGAATTTCAAAAATTCAAACGAGTTTAAAGTTCTAAACAAGATGGAAAATGTAGATGACTGTTCTTCTGAGATCAAGAGATTTATCAAAATATGTGTTTGAGATTCAAGAGACTGGGGCTAAAATCAAGAGGAGTATCTGTTCTCCGATATTCTTTTCCAAAGATAAAACGATCAATCTTGATTTGAATAATTGAGTTAGACACAAGGTAAGATAGAAGCATCACAGCTTCGGATTAAGTAAGAAAGACCAATTAAAATATTCCCGATAAATCACTCAGGGAATACAGAATTTTAAGAATAATTTCACAACTAAGGAAAATTAAAAATTTGCTGGATAATTGAGAGAAGGCAAGTCTTATTGAAAAGAAGTTAAGTCGAGATTGTCTAGCAAAGAATGAAATATCTTTGAGACAACTCAATTATAATCATTTTTCCATGACTAAAGGAAATTTAAGGATAGAATGGATTCAAAATGTGATCAATTTTCTGACCGCTCCTGCTTCATGATCATATAAGCTTTCTAGGCCTTGATTTGATCAAGAAATTGTATAGAGAGAGTAGGGTTTCAAGATGAATGGAGGAAGTCAACAGATGAGAATATTCTCGGTCTTTGGAATAACTTAGGAGATAACAATCAACATTGAAATTGAAAATAACTCCTTTAAGAGAATCATGAACTGACTAAACTGAACTTAATTCTTCTGGCAATAAATGACCTTGAGGTTTAATGGTCCCAGAAGAATTTAATTCAGGATTGATTCCGAGAAAGTCAGTCAATTGGAAAGAAGATCAAGGCAAAAGATTGGATGATGGTTATGGATATATATTGGGTAGATAAGAATTTATCAGGGTTGCTAAGAGAATTTGAAATTCTACATATCGAACGAATCATGATTTCAATTAAAGGTAGAGAAGTAAGATTTGATCAACCAATGAAGAATTCAAAATTAGGTTTGATAAAGAAGAAGAAGACCGAAGAATTCAATCTTATTCCAAAAAGAAATGAATCCTAAGGTATACTAGAACCTAAAAATTATGGTAGGAATATAATCTCGAAAGTCAAAGGTATCAAAGGTACAATCAGCTTAATCTAGGTAAGGTTTAGGTACAAACACAAACAAGGTATCCTACGAATCTATAAGCAGACAAAAATAGATATTTAAGTAAATAATTTTCGGCCCTAAAATGTAACATGGTGTATATCATCTAAGTGTTCCAGTTGTTTCTAAAGTCTGTTTTTCCTAAAGTCTCAACTAGCCTTAGGTCAAGTTACAGAACTGCGCGATGGTCTAGACTAAGTTGACTAGACCAATTCACAGATCTGACCTGCATGGGCCACCACTAAAAATATGTCACGATCCGATCCCAAATTGTTGGGTCGAATCGGATCATGCCCAGCCTGCACCGTTGTTGAGACGACGGCAGTAAGTTGTATTCAGTAGTGAAACATATGCAGATAAAATTCTAACGAATATAAAATCTTTTATTTAATTTGAAAAGCCTGAAATACAACAAACATTAATACAACATTCAATTATTACACTTGTTTCCAAAAGAAAAAATAAATACTAATCTAGCTCTTAAGATTCTGGGGTTCCAAGTTCTGCTGGACCAGAGTTATACATCAGATCTTCGACGACGCAATCACCTAAAAATGTTGGTCTCCAGTCATGAGGGAGCAAAGTACAATTACGAATATCCAATAATTCAAATAATAATTTAAAATTTGCAATGTTAAACAATTTGAAATACTTTAACAATATTTTCTAACAATTCTACAATCGAAAACAATGTGATTTGAGTAGGCAACGAACTATGACCGGCTTGGGATGATTAAATTATATCCTAATGATACGGTCCGGCCTATCCTCGTGTATAGGAGGAATCAGCTCGCACAATCAATGCAATATGGGGGTATTGGTCATAGACGCTACACTACTCCCCCAATATCCCGAGTCAATCAGATTCAATCAATGAGTCAATATTCGAACTCTAGTAAAGAGTTTCACAATCAATACTCTAGGAGAGTTCCGTGTAGCAATGTGGTTTAAAATTGCAATAAAACAATTACTAGATAAATTACCAAATAGACATAACTGCACTTGCCTTTGTTATTGTGACTGGATCGAGAGTCTGTACCGGGGAACTAGGTCAAACACTTCCTAGAAATCCTACATTTGAGATTCCAGACTTAGAACCAAAGTTGAACCATATCTAGGTGTGCTAGTTGCAATCTCTAGAATTGATCCTAATCAAGTTTTAGTTTAATAATTAATTACCAGAAAAACCGTCTAATGTCATAAGATGCGTTCGTTGTCATTTATATGGAATAAACATGTTACTGGTTTAGTTGGAGAAAAATAGCAATTACCGGTTATTTGGCAAAACTTTGTATTTTTGATAATATATATATATATAACTAGACTTTCTTTCAAATGAGAAA
Organism: Iris pallida; assembly: GCA_029216955.1. Classification (NCBI taxonomy): domain Eukaryota; kingdom Viridiplantae; phylum Streptophyta; class Magnoliopsida; order Asparagales; family Iridaceae; genus Iris; species Iris pallida. Next base: position 56,286,201 of record JANAVB010040619.1, read on the forward strand.
TCATAAGTTTGTTAAACTACCAATTTGTAATTTAATGTGAGAAAATATCATTAATTTTTTTATATCAAATAATATTTATTTTAATTCTATGCGTCTACGCTAAAACCAGCAAAACCAGAAAAAGAAAGAAAAAGCTATGCTACAATAATTACAGGCCACAGAGAAAGAAATAGAAAAGCTGGGCTTATGCCCTTACAAATTATTTTACATAAATTGAAATAAGAAAAAATATTTGTTAGCTCTTAAAATTGTCCTACAATTTAATTACAAAATAAAACTATTAAATTAAATTAAATTAAATTACGAGTCGCAGACTTGGTCCAATCGTCACAAAAATAGCTAATGCCTCAACGTCCGGGCAAAACCGGTTTCGTTTGCACTTAGCTCGGGCCCATTGACTGGTTTGGTCGTTGCCCAAAAATCCAAAATAATTTTTTTCTTTTCCGAAAACCACTTTAAAATCATATAAATAAATTTTATAAAAATTCCGGCAGCATTCCCTCTATTTTCGGGATAACCCAAAACTGGGAAAATGTGCCTCAACATCTAATATAAATCCCAAACCAGTGAAACCAAATATATATAACTTTATATACAGAGAATACGTTCTCGAGATGAATTCGAAAAACCCGAAATAAATCGAAAATCCCGAATACTAATCCAGAAACACCACAACACCATAAACCATTAATTTATCTCAACGGAACAATAAAACCAACATTGAAAAATCTACAGAAACAACCAAATAAAATCCAGAATGTTTCCGAAGAAAGTTCGGAAATCCCGAAATAATCCCAAACTATCAGAACTCTTTCCGAAGAGTTCTCGGAAAAACCCGAAATCAACAGCAACTAAAAACCACAGAACAAAAATGCAAGAATGGTTCCGAAATTCCCGAAAACCATAACGTAACAGAAAACCGAATTCCCGAAGAGAATTCGAGGACCAATTTCATCACAGACAATTATGGGAGGGACGAACTACTGTGATTACACAGAAATTACCCAAACGACGGAATCCGAAGAGTAGCCTCGGACTCGAAACGAAAACGGGAACCCACGGAACACGGAACGACATAGCGAAACGGTGTCGAGCAGATAGGGACAGCAGCGGCGGGCAGGCGCCACTCGGATCGGGCTGGCGTGCACAGAGGGGGCCGGCCAGGAAGCCACGCGGGGTCGGGCGCCGGGGAGCGGCGGTCGGGGCTGGAATCGGCCTCGGGGGTCGGCGCTCGGGCGGAGGGGCGCTTGAGGGGGTGCGCCGGCCAGAGGGGTCGGCCAGGGGTCGGGTTCACCGGATCGGGCTAGGGATTTGGAGTAGGAGTTTGGGGAGAAATAAATGGAGAAGATGATGATGGAAATGGGAATGGTGTGGGGGGGTTTTATAGGAAGGGAAGAGTGGGGGTTACCTAGAGGGGGAGGTGAACGGCCCGCCGGGAGGTGGACGGGCGCCGGTTTTCGGCGGTTCAGGAAATGGGGAGTCGGCCATAGCCGAAGCTACTTTCGGTTCCAACAGGAAGATTAAAGGATGAAAGAGAGAAAACTGTATTAATGAATGAGACATTCATTCTGATGAATGACTAAAGTTAATGGCTATTGTATTTAGTTATTGGGTTTCATTAGAAGTGGGCTATTGGGTTGTAAATGGTTTAGTAAGGGCTTTAGTAAAAATGGTTGGGTTTTGGAAATCATAACATAGTTTGTGGGCTTTTATGCCATAGGCTAAAAATGGGCTCAATATTTTGGGCTATAAATTAAAATTATTCTTTTAAGAAAAATTGATAAATAAATATTTGTAACATTAAAATTAATAATAAAAAAATGTTTTTAGAGTCGGATTGGGTTCGGGTCTGGCCCAGACAATCAAAAGGCCCAGTGTAATTATTTTGAAAAGAATTTTTACATTTTAAATAATAATACTAAAACACAATTAAATAATAAAAATTGAAATTAGAATAATTACGGATTTCAGAAAAATACTTCTGGGAACACAGACATTATATAATTTTCAATTTTCTGAATTCTAAAGAAGAAATATTAAGAAAAATAATATCCTATATTATATGCAGTGCTTAGACTTGCGAGATCTACATCTGGAAGATGTCTTAAGTAGACACTACTAACAAAAACCTATCTAATTTACACACTTAATGGAAGTTGTAGGACTATAACAAAAACCTACTACATTTGCAAAATATGATCATGGTAATATATGAGAAGTGATCAGGTTTGAAGAATAATTTTCTTTCTTCTCCATAATTGCTCTTTCTTGCCCTCTATTAAGGTTTACAAGCAGCGATTTTAGCTGGAAAATTTTAAGAGAGCTTATTATGTATTCCTCAGCTCTCTCTTTCTCTATATAAAAGACAGTCTCTCTCAGTTGAAATTATTGGTTGCACAGTTGAAGCATTATTAACTCTACGAACTAAACAAGCAGTATAAATGTATCCCATCATGAGAAATATGTTGGACTTTCAGAGGAGAGAAGAACTAGCGTACTTGGAAACTCAACAATTAATATAATACAAAACTCGAATCCAAGATGATACAAGCTCTTAACACTCAAAAAGAAGAGTAGGGAGTTTGGAAAAATCAGATTTGACATTTTCTTTTCCTTTGAGTGTCCGCGTGCCCATATCCTACGTGTCCTAGAGTCCAAGTAGTGAACCCTATAGAATTTAAGGTTACTGGTAGCCATATCTAAGCCTAGGGTAATTCAGTTTTGATATGTGACAAAATTCTAAGATTTGGGCGAAATTAAATTTAGCAGTTTTGGAACAATAAATGGTTTAACTTCTGAATTTTTAGAAGAATCCAACAAAACCTCCTTTATATTTGTTGACCGAAAATAGTTTAAATATAGTTTGTAACAACAAGAAACAACCCTCCATAGAATTCAATCGATAATTTCTCCATCGACGGACAACTTCACACCATTATTCACAACACAAACTATAGTGCATCATAACATGTGAATTTGCAGAAAAATTAATAACAAGAATTCTTACCGACGAGACTCACCTTAGTGTGTCAAGCCCGAGGGTGCAATGCTATGCTCTACTAAAAGAACACAATAAGAGCTGAGGAATACAAAATTAGCAAAATCTATAATTATAAATAAGAGCTGTCAAGGTTTGAGCAACATCAGAGAGAGCTTATGTCTATATATATGTAATATTATATGTTTAATATTGGATAATCATAGATCACTACTACTACTACATAGAATCATCAAACAGACAGCCAAAGCTGCCACGACAGGTCACATGTGGCCCAAGAAAATATATGAATCCTTAAAAAACTCATCACCTACACATAGCACACAGCCACTTAATCAAGCATATTGAGTAGTGTTATGTTAATTGAACAATATCGACATAATGTCTACACAACCACTTATTTTTTTATTATCAGCTATCTTATTAATCGTTGGTCTTGAAATTTTCAATTAGTTAGAAGATTTCTCAACCTATTAATCACCGTTTAATCCTTTTTATGGAACAATAACATTGAGTATATATTTTCTTTGGGTCATCTAGGTATCAAATCGCCCAGAATACCTTAAAAATACCTAAAAACTGTTTAAAAAAACAAAATTTAACACAACCATAAAGAAATTTCAACAATCAGAGATGAAAACTCTCAAAACTAACACAACTCGAAAGAAATTGAAGGAAAAAAAAATCCATACTAGACATGTTATTGAAGGAAAAAAAAACTTAAATTGATGCATTTAAAAAACTTAAAACTAAAAAACACCAAGCCTTAAAGATTTTTTTTAACAAATATACCTCGATGTTCAGAGGAGGCGTTGATGTCCGAGGGAATCGGGAGGAGCAGCAGAGGGAATCGGGAGGAGCGACGTTCAGAGGAGCGGCGAAGGTAGTCGGGAGGAGGAAGAGAGGAGACAGAGATGGCGCGTCAACCTGTGTCGAGGAGGAAGAGAGCAGGCGGGGTTGGGAAGAAGAAGAGAGGAGGGAATTTTTTTAGGGACCAAAATTTTGGGGATGGCAGATATCGATTTTGCGGGCTTATATTAATTTTCAAGCGACTAAGCATTACATCGCTGGTTAGTCGCTAATTAAAATAACAAAATATCAACTATTGACCGACAAAAATAGTCGGTCGCTAAAAAATTGTTAATTTGCCACCAACGTTTTAGCGACTGACGTGCGATGACTGGTGAATTGAAATATCCATTCGTAGACTATCAGTCGATGTTTAGTCGCTATTATGGCAACTGAAATATGTTAGTCGCTATTTCAGTCGCTAATTTGCTATATTTTTGTAGTGAGTGTGATAGTGTCAATAGAGGGTGATATGGGTGAGTGTTATTTGCGTTTTTGTGTGTCACGCCCCAGAACCAGAATACTGGAGAGCGGGGGCAGACATAGCTAGCTACGTATATTGAAATGGAAACCACCTCGATATACGGTCACGGCTGTCTAGATGTATGAGGGTTTACTACAAGCCAACAGTCTCTTATGGTCATGAACAAGCCTAATGTCTCAATCACAAGCAAGTAAGTAAGGTCGCAAGATGTATGATCATTAAATATACAATAATAAGGCGTCCCAAATATTACACATTCAGCTGATCATGAAGCTAGTCGTTACAAAATGTTAGGACTAGCAAGAGTTTTAGTCGTACATGATCAACCCTAGGATATGTTAATCATGCTTACAGCCCGTAGGCAGACAGTAAGTAAAAGTGCATCGAGCTAACAGGTGCTCGTCGGCTAAATGCCTCAAAAGAATAGTTTTACAATAGAGTGAGCGAAACAAAATAGAAAATCCACTCGTAGTCCGGGTTCCTTCTAGTCGCCACCATTGGACTGGAAGCTTGGTAGATCCTCGGGAGCTGCTCCAAAATCTGGCCACACAAAACCAGCTGGGTCAACCCCAGAAAGAGCAAGTGCCACAAGGGGGCCACGAAATAAGAACAAAAGCCAGCAATTAGCACAAGAAAATTTAACATATAAAACTAGAATTTACGAAAACATGGCAGGATGATATACGACGAGATAACCATGGAACTATTCCGATAGCCAGGTTACAACCCGTAAACCAAACAAGGATTAGGGTTGTAACCCTTTATTTGAACAGAACTTGGTTTCCCACCATTTATCGGCAAGATAATAATGCAAGAAATCAAGACAGGGAGCAATCTTGTACTGGATCAAGACATGGCTAGACTGGCTATACCTCATTCAATCAATCACGGCCAAGCAGATACTACGGCTTACTACTTTAACTAACTAGGGTTATCACAGGCCTAATTACTAACAAGATGCAATGAGATTGCTCCACAGCCACAAGCCCTGCAGACCATCCAGGTTACCCAGGTCGAAAATTAGGGGTTGAATTCAGGTGGGTACATCGTCCAGGAAACGCATGTACCCTTAGGTGACTTAGAAGGTGCAACACATGACAGTGTGCTGGAAATGCGCCCTACTCGACGACAGGCTACAGATCCCAAGAGCGCCCAGGTAACGGGATTGCCTGTAGCTGTGTCATCTCTTCATGACTACTGTGTTATTCTAGTTATTAACCTTAATTCATTTTAGTAGGTACTCCTGACCGTGGTACTCAGGGGTCCCCTCCTAGACATGATGCAAGACAGGACAAGTGGATTTAACAAGCAAGCAAGAAAGAACTACCCACGGTGTCAAGGCAGGTCAAGTTAAGCTAGCCGTCGTAACAGCATTAAGTTATCAAGTCATGCTACAAGTCAGGAGTGTGCCGCCACGGGCCACTATCAAGTTATCAAGTCACAAGGATTAATTACAAGTTACAAGTTAGGTGTGCACCCCACTGGGTCACTAGCAAGGAGATCAGAGAATACCAGAATCATAATCCACAGAAAATCCCGAGAACCGTACTAGTCATAAACAATTACTTGAAAACCGTGTTAGGCCGTGTCGAGTCAAGATACTGGTCCTATGTTGAACAGTTCTCAGGAAAACCCAATCCACAAACAAAGAAACCAAGTCGAGAAATAAAACCATTACTCCAAGAGCCAATGGGTTAAGCAAGGGGGGTCAGGGTGCATGGGTCACGCAGCGTACGCGTAAAAGCACGCACGCAGGGGAGCTGCGTACGCTAAAAAGCACGCACGTAGGAGAGCTACGTACGCGAAAAAGCACGCAGGAGAGCTGCATACGCGAAAAAGCACGCACGCAGGAGAGCTGCGTACGCAAAAAAGCACGCACGCAGGAGAGCTGCGTACGCACAAAAGCACGCACGCAGGAGAGATGCGTACGCGTAAAAACATGCACACAGGGGAGCTGCGCACGCACAAAAGCATACACGCAGGGGAGTTGCGTACGCGTAAAAACACGCACACGGGGGAGCTGCGTACGCACAAAAGCACGCACGCAGGAGAGCTGCGTACGCGTAAAAACACGCACGCAGGGAAGCTACGTACGCATAAAAGCACGCACGCAGGGGAGCTGCGTACGCGTAAAAACACGCACGCAGGGGAAAGGGTCTTCTTCTTCATGGCTGAGAAGAAGCTCCCATGGCTCTCAAAACTTCAAAGCATCACAACTTGGCCATCCGAACTCCAAATTCGGATTTCCAAAGTTCCAACTAAGGTGAAATGGAATTCTCCTCCACATGGAAACATCAAAACCCATAAAAATCCAACTTAAATAGATCAAAACCATGTAAATCCAAAAATAAGGAAAACTTAGATCTAGAACAATGGAGACTCCAAATCACAAAATACCAAGTTCTAATGTTGATCACCATGTCCTAATCTAGCAAATGGACAAATAAAAGAGGGTTCTCATGTGGTGGCAAGGTGCACTTGCCTATGGGTTGGTGTTGTGTAGAGGAAGGAGAAGAGTGTTGTGTAGAGGAAGGAGAAGAAGAAATTAATGGAGGTTTATGAGGAGAGAAAAAAAAGTTGGTGGAGTTTTAAAGAGGGTAGGATGTGGTGTGTTGAGGGTGGAGCATAGGCTAAGGTGTTCCAATACACATTAAACCAAACCAAACCAACCCAATCCAATTAAAACCGAGCCATGTCAAAAACCCAAAATACGAGAAATACCGAAATTCCACAAGTTGAGAAAAATAAAAATACATGCCAAAATCCAGATACGAGTATAAATACGAAATACAGGAAATACGGGAAATGAGGGTGACAACTCTACCCACCTTAAAAGAATTCCGTCCTCGGAATTTAATCAAGGAGCTAGAGATTGTCACGACAAGTCACATTAAGCACAGGCAAGTTATACTAAGCAATTCAATCATACAATCATACAATGCAAGCAAGGAAGGGAAAACGTAAGGCATAAGAAAGACATTATACCTCACGAGTCAAATAGGTAGGGATATCGCGATCGGATGTCGTCCTCACGCTCCCACGTTGACTCACCTAGAGAGTGATGACCCCAAGCAACACGGACTAATTTAATAGTCTTGTTCTTGAGTATCTTCTCCCTCCGGTCCAATATAGACACGAGCCTCTCCTCATACGAAAGGTTGGTACCAACAACCAATTCCGAATGGTCTAGGATGTGGCTCGGGTCCGAAATATACCGTCGTAATTGGGACACATGGAATACATCATGTACCTCACTTAGCGACGACGAAAGAGCGAGACGATAGGATACATCTCCTACTCGCTCTAGAATATCGAACGGCCCTATATACCTAGGACTAAGCTTTCCTCGCACGCCGAAGCGAATGACGCCGCGGTTAGACGAGATCCTAAGGAATACATGGTCGCCGACAGCAAATTCTAAGGGACGCCGATGAGCATCGGCCCAATGGCGCTGGCGATCCTGGGCAACTCGGAGGTGATCTCTGACCTTCCTGACTACTTCAACCGTCTGGGAAATCAATTCGGGTCCGAGCATCTGCCTCTCCCCGACATCGTCCCATGCTAGCGGAGATCTGCACTTCCTACCATAAAGAGCCTCGAAGGGTGCTATCTAGATACTGGCCTGATAACTGTTGTTGTACGAGAATTCCACCAGGTGTAGATAATTCTCCCATGAACCACCGAAGTCAAGGGTACAGGATCTCAATATATCTTCAAGAGTCTGGATTGTGCGCTCTGATTGTCCATCCGTCTGCGGGTGATAAGCTGAGCTGAATTGTAGGCGAGTCCCCAAACTCTTCTGCAAGCTGCGCCAAAAGTGTGATGTGAATCTTGAATCCCTGTCCGAGGTGATGCTGACTGGCATACCGTGAAGCCTGACGATCTGCTTGAGATACATCTCTGCTAACTGCGTCGTCGACTGTCCAACTCTGAATGGGAGAAAGTGTGCCACCTTGGTAAGCCTGTCCACAATTACCCAAATAGCATCTCTGCTGGCCGGAGATCTGGGCAATCCGGTCACAAAATCCATGGTTATATGTTCCCATTTCCATTCTGGAATCGGTAAGGGTTGAAGAAGTCCAACGGGCCTCTGATGTTCAGCTTTAACCTGTTGGCAAACCAAATACCGAGAGACAAACCGGGCTATCTTCCTCTTCATGCCATTCCACCAGAAATGCTGACGAATATCATGGTACATCTTCGTACCACCCGGATGAATAGAATATTGTGAACTGTGGGCTTCTGCCATGACTTCCTGTCTGATATCTCCACTAGGTACACAAAGACGAGTGCCGTGCTGAAGTGTACCGTCTTTATGGATACATAACTCTGGCCTTCTTCCTGCTTCACACTCTGCTCTGAGTCGCTGGATCTTGGAATCTGTTGACTGCGCCACCCGGATTCTCTCAACTATGCTGGACTGAACCTGTAGGCTGGCCATCAATGCTACGCTGGTTGGAAGAACCACTTCAATTTCCATCTTCTGAAGATCTGCCAATAATTCTGGTTGCGCCGTCAGGAGATAAACTCCGGCCCTCCTGCTCAATGCATCTGCTACAATGTTGGCCTTCCCGGGATGATACTGCAGATCCACATCATAGTCCACCAGTAGCTCGAGCCATCTTCTCTGTCGCATATTAAGGTCCTTCTGGGTGAAAACATACTTCAGGCTCTTATGATCAGTAAAGATCTCCACTCTATCTCCGTACAAGTAGTGTCTTCACAACTTCAAGGCAAACACTACCGCCGCCAGTTCCAAGTCGTGGGTCGGGTAATTCTTCTCATGATCACGTAGTTGACGTGATGCATAAGATATTACCTTTCCATGCTGCATCAAGACACACCCCAATCCTCTGTCTGAAGCGTCGCAATAAACTGTGAATCCTCCGATCCCATCTGGAAGGGTGAGAATGGGAGCCGTTATCAAACCTTGCTTTAACTTCTTAAATGATTCCTGACACTCTGCTGTCCAAACAAACGGCACATCCTTGCGGGTCAACTGGGTCATCGGTGCTGAGATCCTTGCAAAATCTGAAACGAACCGCCGGTAGTAGCCGGCCAATCCAAGGAAGCTGCGAACCTCTGCCACTGAGCTGGGTACCGGCCATGACTCGATAGCCACAATCTTTTGGGGATCTACTTCCACTCCTCCTCGGGTAATGATGTGACCCAAGTATAAAATGCGATCGAGCCAGAACTCGCATTTACTGAACTTGGCGTACAACTGATGCTCCCTAAGCGTCTGGAGGACGACTCTGAGATGCTGCTCATGCTCTACTTCACTCTTGCTGTAGACCAGGATGTCATCTAGGAACACGATCACAAATTGATCCAAGTAAGGTATGAAAATACGATTCATGAGGTCCATGAATACGGCCGGTGCATTGGTCGCTCCAAAGGGCATAACAAGGAACTCCCAATGTCCATACCTCGATCTGAATGCTGTCTTCGGGATGTCCTGCTCTCTGACTCTGATCTGGTGGTATCCTGACCGCAAGTCGATCTTCGAAAACACTGAAGCCCCTCTGAGCTGATCAAACAAGTCATCTATCCTCGGAAGAGGATATCTGTTCTTGATTGTCACCGAATTCAAGGTACGATAATCAACACATAGCCTGGACGTACCATCCTTCTTTTTCACAAGAAGCATCGGGGCTCCCCAAGGTGATCCACTTGCACGGATGAATCCCTTGGTCCTCAGTTCTTCAATCATCTTATATAAAATCTCCAACTCTGAATGCGCCATCCTGTAGACTCGCTCTGATACTGGTGTTGTCTCGGGAATCAAGTCTATAGTGAACTCAATCTCCCGTTCCGGCGGCATCCCTGGAAGTTCCTCTGGAAAGACATCTGGAAACTCTTCAACTATCCGGGGTAACTGCACTGCTGCTACTGCCATCTGCAATACTGGGGAAGATGGCTCCACTGCGCCTCTGGAAAACGAAAACTCTGGCTCGTTGGGGATACTAAAGACAACTCTGCCAATATGGCAGTCTATCCTAGCATACTGGTTCCTCAACCAATCCATGCCTAGGACTACATCATAGTCTGTCATAGGAAACTCTATGAATCTAGCAGGGAACTTCCTACCGCTAACTACGATCCGACACGAGGAAAACACTCAATCTACTTCCACAAGGCCATTACCAGTAAGTATATTGAGCCTCACTGATAATGACTCGGGCTCCAATCCTATCCGTGTCGCGAATCGTGCAGACATAAATGAATGCGATGCACCAGAATCAAATAATACAGACGCTGGAGAGGAGTTAACGAGAATAGTACCTGCCACAACCTCACCTGGTGCAACTTCTTCTTCTATAGCCATCATCATGGCCTGACCTTGTCATCTGGCTGCTGGTCCCCTCTGCTGGAAACCTCTTTGCCTATTCTGGGTCTGAGCTTGGGCTTGTGCATACTGCTGGGGGTGTTGTTGCTGGAATGCCTGAGACTGAGGCGACAAGGGCCTCGAAGACTGATACTGCTGCTGCTGAACTGGTGCTGGGGCCGGTCCTCTCACCGAAGAGCTAGAAGGGTTGGATGCAGATGAACCACCCTTATTCGGACAAGCCCCTATCCTATGATCTGCTGCTCCACAAGCCAGGCATAATTCCTGCACCCTGCGACAGTCTGCCACCACATACCCTGTCTTCCCGTAATGAAAACATCCCATCACGGAAGTTTGCTTCTGCTTCTGCTGCTGCGGGTACGTCGGGGTCGAATGCTGAACCGACGTTACCGAGGCCGCCCGCCTCGGAGTTCCAATGGTCAATCCCCTGGCTGCCGGGGCTGGAGCTGATGATTGGTGCATCTGACTGTGGGACCGCTTCCTACCTCCGATCCTATCCACGATCCTCTGGGAGGTGTACTCATGCCTCCTAGCTGCTCTCAAGACTGCATCGAACGTCTGGTGCTCGAACTGCTCAACCGCCAACAAGATCTCCAAATGTAGTCCCTGCTGGAACCGCTGGGCCCTATCAAACTCGGTCGCCACCAAGGTGGGGGCAAACCTACTGAGTCTAGAAAACTCTGATACATAACTATCGACTGTTCTGTCTCCTTGCTTCAAGTTGGTAAATCTGGTCTGCAGGTCGTACCGAGCCACAGCATCGAAATACTTCGTCTGGAATCTCTCTCTAAACACTGCCCAAGCAATGGGTGCCACTAATCCCATGGCTTGCGCTGCCTACCAACTGCGAGCCAAGTCCAACAACTGCAGGCGTACCACCGCCACCTTCTCATTCTCGGGTGTCCTAGCTGCTTCCAGAGTCACCTCGGTATCCTGAAGCCATGCATCGGCGGCAATCGCATCCTCGCTGCCGTCGAAGAAAGGAGGGTTCAATCGCTTGAAGCTGTTTGCCGCCTGGTTCCCTGGATGTCCGCCTCGGGTCAAAGCATCTTGAACTGTCTGGTGCAGGGCGTCGCTTCGACGATCCTGGGAAGCTATCAAGGTTCTGATGAGGCCTACTAAGGTACCCTCATCTGGCTCTGCGGGCTGGACGAGCCGAACTGGTGACTCTCCTCCAGTAGGTATCACTCTGGAGGTGACTCCGGAATGCTGGGCTTGATCTCCAGGTTGCTGCTGGTCCACGGGAGGTGCTCCTCCTTGCTGATTGGCAGGGTCAGGTAGAGTGCCGCTGAGGAAGACGACACAGGGAAACAGTAAGGAAGGACCAGGACAGATCAACGATACAAGCATGTAATCAGGGCAAGAATTTCAGGGATTTGAAAATTACGGGCGGAGATCAAGGGCGAATACTGATTGAGACATCTATTCGGTAAACCCTCACATTTCTTGATTGACAAGACCTGCATGGGCCACCACTTAAACCATGTCACGCCTCAGAACCAGAATACTGGAGAACGGGGACAGACATAGCCAACTACGTATATTGAAATGGAAACCACTTCGATATACGGTCACGGCTGTCTAGATATATGAGGGTTTACTACAAGCCAACAGTCTCTTATGGTCATGAACAAGCCTAATGTCTCAATCACAAGCAAGTAAGTAAGGTCGCAAGATGTATGATCATTAAATATACAATAATAAGGCGTCCCAAATATTACATATTCAGCTGATCATGAAGCTAGTCGTTACAAAATGTTAGGACTAGCAAGAGTTTTAGTCGTACATGATCAACCCTAGGATATGTTAATCATGCTTACAGTCCGTAGGCAGACAGTAAGTAAAAGTGCATCGAGCTAACAGGTGCTCGTCGGCTAAACGCCTCAAAAGAATAGTTTTACAATAGAGTGAGCGAAACAAAATAGAAAACCCACTCGTAGCCCGGGTTCCTTCTAGTCGCCACCATTGGGCTGGAAGCTTGGTAGATTCTCGGGAGCTGCTCCGAAATCTGGCCACACAAAACCAACTGGGTCAACCCCAGAAAGAACAAGTGCCACAAGGGGGCCACGAAATAAGAACAAAAGCCAGCAATTAGCACAAGAAAATTTAACATATAAAACTAGAATTTACGAAAACATGGCAGGATGATATACGACGAGATAACCATGGAACTATTCCGATAGCCAGGTTACAACCCGTAAACCAAACAAGGACCGGGATTGTAACCCTTCATCTGAACAGAACTTGGTTTCCCACCATTTATCGGCAAGATAATAATGCAAGAAATCAAGACAGGGAGCAATCTTGTACTGGATCAAGACATGGCTAGACTGGCTATACCTCATTCAATCAATCACGGCCAAGCAGATACTACGGCTTACTACTTTAACTAACTAGGGTTATCACAGGCCTAATTACTAACAAGATGTAGTGAGATTGCTCCACAGCCACAAGCCCTGCAGACCATCCAGGTTACCCAGGTCAAAAATTAGGGGTTGAATTCAGGTGGGTACATCGTCCAAGAAATGCATGTACCCTTAGGTGACTTAGAAGGTGCAACACATGACAGTATGCTGGAAATGCGCCCTACTCGACGGCAGGCTACAGATCCCAAGAGCGCCCAGATAACGGGATTGCCTGTAGCTGTGTCATCTCTTCATGACTACTGTGTTATTCTAGTTATTAACCTTAATTCATTTTAGTAGGTACCCCTGACCGTGGTACTCAGGGGTCCCCTCCAAGACATGATGCAAGACAGGACAAGTGGATTTAACAAGCAAGCAAGAAAGAACTACCCACGGTGTCAAGGCAGGTCAAGTTAAGCTAGCCGTCGCAACAGCATTAAGTTATCAAGTCATGCTACAAGTCAGGAGTGTGCCGCCACGGGCCACTTTCAAGTTATCAAGTCACAAGGATTAATTACAAGTTACAAGTTAGGTGTGCACCCCACTGGGTCACTAGCAAGGAGATCAGAGAATACCATAATCATAATCCACAGAAAATCCCGAGAACCGTACTAGTCATAAACAATTACTTGAAAACCGTGTTAGGCTGTGTCAGGTCAAGATAGTGGTGTTGTGTTGAACAGATCTCAGGAAAACCCAATCCACAAACAAAGAAACCAAGTCGAGAAATAAAACTAATACTCCAAGAGCCAATGGGTTAAGCAAGGGGGGTCAGGGTGCATGGGTCACGCAGCGTACGCGTAAAAGCACGCACGCAGGGGAGCTGTGTACGCTAAAAAGCACGCACGCAGGAGAGCTGCGTACGCAAAAAAGCACGCACGCAGGAGAGCTGGGTACGCAAAAAAGCACGCACGCAGGAGAGCTGCGTACGCGAAAAAGCACGCACGCAGGAGAGCTGCGTACGCACAAAAGCACGCACGCAGGAGAGCTGCATACGCACAAAAGCACGCACGTAGGAGAGCTGCGTACGCGTAAAAACACGTACGCAGGGGAGCTGCGTACGCCCAAAAGCACGCACGCAGGGGAGTTGCGTACGCGTAAAAATACGCATGCAGGGGAGCTGCGTACGCACAAAAGCACGCACGCAGGAGAGCTGCGTACGCGTAAAAACACGCACGCAAGGGAGCTGCGTACGCACAAAAGCACGCACGCAGGGGAGCTGCGTACGCGTAAAAACACGCACGCAGGGGAAAGGGTCTTCTTCTTCATGGCTGAGAAGAAGCTCCCATGGCTCTCAAAACTTCAAAGCATCACAACTTGGCCATCCGAACTCCAAATCCGGATTTCCAAAGTTCCAACTAGGGTGAAATGGAATTCTTCTCCACATGGAAACATCAAAACCCATAAAAATCTAACTTAAATAGATCAAAACCATGTAAATCCGAAAATAAAGAAAACTTAGATCTAGAACAATGGAGACTCCAAATCACAAAATACCAAGTTCTAATGTTGATCACCATGTCCTAATATAGCAAATGGACAAATAAAAGAGGGTTCTCATGTGGTGGCAAGGTGCACTTGCCTATGGGTTGGTGTCGTGTAGAGGAAGGAGAAGAGTGTTGTGTAGAGGAAGGAGAAGAAGAAATTAATGGAGGTTTATGAGGAGAGAGAAAAAGTTGGTGGAGTTTTAAAGAGGGTGGGATGTGGTGTGTTAAGGGTGGAGCATAGGCTAAGGTGTTCCAATACACATTAAACCAAACCAACCCAATCCAATTAAAACCGAGCCATGTCAAAAACCCAAAATACAAGAAATACCAAAATTCTACAAGTTGAGAAAAATAAAAATACATGCCAAAATCCAGATACGAGTATAAATACGAAATATGGGAAATACAGGAAATGAGGGTGACATTGTGTACAGTGAGTGGTATAGGAAAAATTAGTGAGTGGCACATAGATATAGAAATATAGATACCTGTGAAAAACAGTGAGTGATAAAACCTGTGTGTGTAAACAGAGAAATCAGTTAACAGGGTAGTGCCAAAACCTGTGTGTGTGTGAGAGAGTGATATGCAAACAGAGTGTAAACCTGGGAAAATAGTGAAGGAAAACATGGATTCACATGACAGTTTAATAACCTTCTAACCAATTTCGAATTTCCTCTCAATAGATAACATCAACTCATGCATCAATTCTCAGTTTTAAGGAAAAATAGAAATCAATTTAACATTAAATTTTAGTTTAAGGAAAGGGAATCCATTCTCAGGTATGGGGGATTAAAGGAAATCAATTTACAGTAATAAATGAAATCAAAATCAGTTAACAACAACCCAATTAACAGTGAACAAATCCTTGTCTCAGGTTTAAGGATCCAGGAAAAGTCTAATTAACAGTTAACCAATGAACTAGTTGACAGAAAAACAATGAATCAAATGACAGTGATATCAGTGATTCAAATGCTCAAACAACAGTGAATCAATTTCAGTTTAATATTGAAAATAAATCATGCAACTAATGTATCAGTCAAACAGTCCAACCTTAATGCCAAAATCCTATTTCATGATCAAAAACCTATTCTAATATGTAAAATCAAACTAACAGGTACTAACAAACATGTCTAGGAATTAAAATGATAATTTATCATTAATTTAAACAATTAAAAGTGAAAATTAAACACAGGAATAATAGAAACTGAACACGGGAAAAACAGTATCTCGTGCACGTGTTCATTGGCCTCGTGCACCCGACACGACACGACACAAACCCTGAGCTTGAAGAACAAATAGGCAACTCTAGAGGGGAGTGAATAGAGTTTATGACAATAATGTCCAATTAAAAATTAAACTCTTTCACCAACAGTAAATAATCAGAGTAAATGCGAAAATAGTAAAGCGCGAGAAAGCATACGCAAACACAGCCGATTTTAACCTGGTTTCCCTCGTGGAGGACTAGTCCAGGCCTGAGAACTCTAGCTCAGGATTAAATCCACTATTTATGAAATAGTAGTTACACCCCGTGCCTTTTCATCAGAAGAGCACGTCAACTTCTTACAGAGATCGCAGTGGCGATGCTTGGAATTTTCTAATCGACTTCTTGAACTCTTGCACAAACTTCTAACTGAAAAGTACTGAGCACTTTGAGGCTTAGAGAGCTTGTGGCTAGTAGATGAGAAGGGTATGGCTTGTATAAGGCTCTAGAGAGAAGAGAAGAGAAGATTGGATGAATGAAAATGAGAGAATTTATGGCCTATTTAAAGGATACCAGATAGGCAGAATTCGGCCAGAATTCTGGGTCAAATATTCAAAATTTTGGTCGTTGGACAACTTGCATCCAGCCAACCCTAAAAATTAGGGTCCTAGATTTTAGGAGGCAGAGTTCAGCCCAAACTCTGTCTCCAGAGCACAGAACAGGTCCAATGGATAAATGGGCTTATTTGGATTTTTGTGGAGCTTTTGATTTGAGGTATGGGTATAGGTTAAGTCTCAAATTCCTCAGTATGACTCAGTTTACATATGTCTAGACTCAATAAAAGTGTAAAATATAGACTTAAAATATTTAACATAGCAGGTGCGAGCTGTCGTCCGTCTTGTACTGAGTTCAGTCTTCATGTGTCGTATTGAAATATTACAAGTATCATGTCGTCAATTGTATCAATATTTGGTTGACTGTGATTTTGTGTCAACAATCTCCCCCATATTGATAATTGACAAAATAATATTTGTATATTCAATATTCATACCTGGACACATTAAAGAGCAGTAGCGTAGCTCCCCCGTAATCAGTGCAGAGCTATCAATAGCTCCCCCGTAATCATTGCTCTGTTCCTGTTGTCCTGATACAAACATTCTTTCCCAAAGCACAGATACATAATGATATGATGATGAATATAGCAAAATATTTCTTCCCCTTTTGGCATTTATCAAACAACAAAAAATGACTGGCAAGCACACCAACAATAATAATAATAAACTGCATAAACTGATAAACGGTAGAATAAAATGTCTCAAGAGTCACATAGAGAGTGCTAATCAACCAAAGTACAGAAATAAAACAACTACATCAACTAAAAATATAGAAGAAAAAAAACTCCCATCCTCAGCAGCAGCAGCAAGTAGAAATCCATATCCATCATCGAGCTCGTGAAGGCCCAGCGTCGTCGGATGGATCAGTAAAATAACGACGAGGGTCCACGAACGCCACATCCGGATCCAGGTAGCGGATAACCCAAGGGTCATCGATACGATATTTATCGCGAGCAGGGTCCCGCTCCATAGGAATAGGCATAGAAAGATACTGGAACATAGAGTACCGAATATCGTGCAGAGAGATGCTGATGGCACTCATCTGCAGGGTGGTCCGGTAGTCAAGCTGAGTCAAGCGATCATCCTATAAAGTGAATCGATCGCGAAGCATAGTCTGTAGTGACTCAAGAGTAGCAGGAGGAGGAGGCGCATCCTGTCCAAGAGGAGGTGCGTCGGGCTCATCGTCAGAGTGCTCAGACACAACAGGTGAGCCAACTGCTGCCTGAAGCCGCCGTGCCTTAGAGAGAAAGACAGGGACAGGAAGGAATTGGCACTCATCAAGAGGTACACAAAAAGCACAAAAGATCATAGGAAGATAAAGAGCATAAACCAAGGATCTTGGCTTATTCCTTGCATTAATCATCCAGTCCATCATGGTGCATGGAAGATTAAAAGGAACATGAAAATGAAGGTGGTACAAAGCAAAAATTTCAAAGTATGTAACCTCATCAGTTGATCCTGCTTTGGGCAGAATCGTGTTAAAAATAATGCGATAAAGTTCATAAAAGTAAGGATTGAGAAACTTGGCGAGAAGCTTACGAGGACGTGTATTAGGAGTACACAAATCGTCCTTAAAGCTTTCTAGGGATGACCCATCGGGGAATTGAAACTTGCGAGCTTCAACAAGTTTCTCCCATAAGTCAGGCTCCGGAAGTTCAAGGTATTCGGCCAAGTCAAAATCATCAAACGAAATATCAATGCCCGCAACACGTGAAAATAGATGTGTATCATTGTGAGAAAGGTTGCAATAAAACATTTGAATGGCATTGAGATATATAACCGAATTGGTCGTGACAAGTTCATCAAGACATAGATCATGAAATAATGAATCATATTGTAAAAAGATAGTAAAATTTATAGGATGACCCACATACACAGGACGTGATCGAAAATCACTAAACCACTCATTGGAAGCGTCTAGTGATACAAATATTCGGTCATCGTACGTCTTGGGGTCGAGTGGACGAGGTGGGTTGAACAACGGGTGAATAGGTTGTTGATTAGGCTGTTCAACAGGTTGTTCAACACGAGGAGGAGCATTCGAAGAGGACGCACCCTCGGTTCGAAGTCTCTTCCCTCTATTGAACAACTTTGGAGCCATGAAATAAAAAAATTGAGGAAATTTAGATAGAGAGAAGTGTTAAAATATACCTCAATTTGATGATAAAAGATGAAAGAGAATGGTGAGAGAATCCTTCTCCTTGAATTTTAAGAAAGATGCACTCGGATGGAAGAACTAGGGTTATGGTTTGAAGAGAAGTGGTTTGGAGAAGTTTAGAAGGTGGCAATGGAGGCAAAAGAGGAGGAGAACCTGGTTTTAAGTATAAGGGCTCGAATGGTCGGAACAATTGTGGACCATTGGATCATATTTTGATCAGCGGCTGAGCCTGCTTTCGTTGGATACCGTATAATTTTCTGTAGCCAAAACCGAAAGTAGGCTAAAAAGAAGTTTGATCAAATAAGAGAGACTAAAAGGAATATGATAAAGAGTAGATGCATATACAAAAAAAACAAGTAGATAATAGCAAAAAGTCAATGCTGAATCAAAGTAAAGTTTGAAAATTTGAATTTTAGCATGTGATAAATAAAAGTATACCATGTAATAAATAAGGAAATATGCCACAATTTAATATTTTGAAGCTGCCATAGGGTAGCTGCAGGGGCCAGATCCCAGCTAGCAGTAGTCCTGAGGACTAGTGCACCGTATCGCTTAGGCTTTTACGCCTTGTTGTCAGAAGGACCCTTTCGACTTGTACCCATAGCAATTTCATCATAAAGAATCAAGACATAATCGATATTTATGCAGGTTACTTTAATGAATAACAGCTTCATCCAAAATTCCTAGTTCACGACAAAGAAAGTTAAAACGCTCTTCGGATAGTGGTTTGGTAAAAAAATCTGCTAGCTGATGATCAGTGTCAATAAATTCTAAGTTAATAGTGCTATTTTGCTGGTGATCACGCAAAAAGTGGTGACGTATTTCAATGTGCTTCGTGCGTGAGTGACATATGGGGTTCTTAGTGAGATTTATAGCACTAGTGTTGTCACAAAATATAGGAATGTGTATAAAAGATAAGTTATAGTCTTCAAGGGTTTGCTTTATCCACAGAATTTGTGTACAACAACGACCAGCTACGATATATTCAGCTTCTATTGTGGATAGTGCGACAGAATTCTGCTTCTTGCTAAACCAAGAGACTAGAGCCTTTCCTAATAAATAATACGTGCCGCTCGTACTTTTACGGTCGACCTTGCATCCGGCAAAATCAGCATCAGAGTAACCAATGAGGTCAAATGATGTTGATTTGGGATACCATAGGCCTACTGTAATCGTACCCTTAAGGTATCGAAAGATACGCTTAACGGCAGACGTGTGATTCCTTAGGACTAGCTTGATATCTAGCACACAGACAAACGCTAAACATAATATCAGGGCGACTAGCAGTTAAATAAAGTAGACTGCCTATCATACCTCAATACTTACGTTGATCCACCGGTTTGCCGCTTTCATCTGGTTCTAGTTTAGTTGTAGTAGCCATTGGAGTGCTGATTGGTTTGACATTGCCATGGTCAAATTTTTTCAGCATATCCTTTGTATACTTCGACTGACAGATGAAAGTTCCATTTGATGTTTGTTTGACTTGCAGTCCAAGAAAGTAATTGAGCTCCCCCATCATGCTCATCTCAAACTCGGTCTGCATACACTTGGCAAAATCTTGACAGCGAGTTTCATCAGTAGAACCAAATATAATATCATCAACGTAAATTTGCACTAAAAGAATAGTGTCTTTGAAAGATTTTATAAAAAGTGTAGTGTCAACTTTCCCTTTTAAAAAATCTTTTTTAAGCAAGAAATTGCTTAGCCGTTCATACCAAGCTCTAGGGGCTTGTTTGAGGCCATATAGCGCTTTTTTGAGCTTGAAAACATGGTCGAGAAATTTGTAATTTTCAAAACCAGGGGCTTGTTTTACAAAAACTTCCTCCTTAATAAATCCATTCAAGAAAGCACTTTTAACATCCATTTGAAACAATTTGAAATTTTGAAATTTAGTAAATGCGTAAAACATCCGAATGGATTCCAATCTCGCAACAGGAGCATATGTCTCATCGTAGTCGATACCTTCCTCTTGGTTGTATCCTTGAGCTACTAGACGAGCTTTGTTGCGTGTAACTGAACCATCTTCATTTACTTTGTTTCGAAATACCTATTTAGTACCAATAGTCGAGTGATTTACCAGCCTAGGAACAAGTTCCCAAACTTAGCTCCTCTCGAATTGGTTGAGTTCTTCTTGCATGGCAGAAATCCAAAATTCATCATTAAAAGCTTCTAAAATATTTTTTGGCCCAATTTGTGAAATAAAAGCAGTATTAGCAATGGAGTCTCTTAATGATGATCTAGTACTTACTCCGCGTGAAACCTCACCTATAACCAAATTTTCTGGATGTGACGGCTTAAAAGAGAATTTCTTTGGCAAGCCCTCCAGAGAATTGGTCTCAGTGGTGGTATTCATCGGAGTATAAGTTGATGGCTCAACATCATCATCAAGAGTAGTTACTGTACTGTTATCTTCATCAAAAGTCATATTGGTAGACTCTTCCATAATTAATGAGCGTTTGTTGAATACTCTATATCCCTTGCTCTTGGCAGCATAGCCAAGGAAAATACCATCGTCAGCTTTGGCATCAAATTTGCCTAAGTTGTTTTTGGTGTTAAGGATAAAACATCGACAACCAAAAACTCGAAAATATGAAACATTTGGAGTTCTTCCAAACCAAAGCTCATAGGGTGTTTTATTCATAATAGGACGAATGAGCACCCTATTTAAAATATGGCACGCTGTACTGACAGCTTCAGCCCAAAAATATTTCAGAAGTAAAAATTTATTCAACATGACTCTAGCCATATCGCCAAGAGTCCTATTCTTTCGCTTCACAACACCATTTTGTTGAGGAGTTCTTGGACAAGAAAACTCATGATCAAAACCATTTAAATCACAAAACTTTTCAAAATCAGTATTTTTGAATTCGCCTCCATGATCACTTCGAATTCGAGTAATCATGTAGCCTTTATCGTTTTGAACCTTTTTAGCAAAAATTTTGAAAACTGAAATGGCATCACTTTTGTTTGTAAGAAAGAAAACCCAAGTAAATCTAGAAAAGTCATCAACTATAACAAAAGCGTAGAGTTTTCCACCAAGACTGGCTACTCTACTAGGGCCAAATAAATCCATATGAAGTAATTGCAAGGGTCTAGTAGTACTTACAGAGTTTATGGAATGAAATAAGGACTTGGTTCCCTATTCAATTCATATTCGGCACATACCGTGTCCTTTTTGAATGTGATGTCGGGCAAGCCTCTAACTAGCTTCTTAGTCGATAGCCTGGATATAGTATCCATATTGGCATGACCAAGATGCTGGTGCCACAGTAATCTTTCATCCTTGTGAGCATAGTGACATCTTCCTGTACTGTTAGTATCTCTAGATAGATAGAAAATGTAAATGTTATCCTCTCTTATCTCTTCAAAAACAATATCTCCTGTTGACCTATCATAAATATAGCATTTATTTTGTCCAAAGTTAATATCATATCCATGATCAACAAGATGACTTATACTGAGCAGGTTATTCTTTAACTCGGTCACTAGGCAGACATCCTTTGTTACAGGAGAAGGAGGATGACCAATAGTACCATTACCAATAATATACCCTTTTAGGTTGTTGTCGAAGGATACATACCCTTCCCTCTTCATCGATAGTGATACGAAAAGATTTGCGTCTTCCGTCATATGTCGCAAGCATCCACTATCGAGAATCCACTTACTCTTAGTTGAGGAGGGAAGGTCCACCTACGTCAAGAGTAGATGTGACCTTTGGTACCCAAGTTCTTGAGGGTCCTGAAAAGTTAGTTTTCGACAACCATGCATATATGTTTCTATCTAGTAATCTCCTAACTCTACATTATGGTGAGATGTGTCCATGTAATCCACAATAAGTACAAATAGCATTCCAATTTATGTTAGGAGCATGTTGATGATGTCTATATGTAGAGTGGTATGGAGTAGCATAGTGATGATGTCTATATGTAAAGTGGTGTGGAGTAGCATGATGATGATGTCTATATGTAGCATGGTAAGAGTGGTGTGGAGCAGCATGATGATGACTATATGTGTCTGCAGGATGATGTTTATATCCATAAGTAATATGATGGTGATTTTGTTTATGTGCAACATAGTGATGATTGTATCTATGTGTAGCATGGTGATTATGTGTCATATGAGAATTATTTCTGCATGCATGTGGTTTGTGTGCTTTATGAAAGTGGGTGTACATGTAAGCGTGATTACGTACTGCAGGTGGATGACGTGTTTGACTGGTATGAGTCGTGTCATGCTTTGTGTGTGTCTCATGTGATTGGATTTGAGGTTGAACAACCTGTTTTCCCAATCTAGTCTCTAATTTGTTAGAGACAGCCTGCAGTTCATTAATCTTAGTATTCAAACCATAAATCTTAGTGATAGAGATCTTGTGTCTATTCTTTTCTTCAGCAATCTCAGTGTTGAGTGCTGTGATCTCGTGTTTGCTTTTCAATACGTGCTTCGGCATCATGTAGGCTTAATTTAAGCTTAGACACCTCATTTGTGACTTCCGCGGGTGAAGTGTCTCCAATATTATCAAGCAATGAAGAGAGTCTTTGAATCTCGACTTCATAACTTTTGATCTTCTCCTTGGCGTGTTTATATTTACTAATGACTTTCTTGTGGTCATTGAGTAAATCATTGAATGCATCGCCAAGTTCATCAAAAGTGAAATCATCGAAAGTTTCGCTAGTTACCTTGTCGGATGTAGCCTTAGACAAACATTGGTGGTGTCTTGAGGAGAGTCCTTTTCTTTCTCGGAGTCACTAGCTTCGCTTTTATGCCAAATACTTGTGTTGGCATATTTTCTTGAGGAAGCCTTCTTGTATGGTTTCTCATATCGATTGCTCTTCTTTGCGAATGGACAGTCTTTTCGGACGTGTCCAGTCTTCTTGCAACCATAGCATGTTGGCTCTTCTTCGTCATCTTCTTGTGGTTCCTTCTTTCTTCGATTGAAGCGAAGGAATTTCTTGAAGTTGCGGACAAGGAGAGCTTGATCATCGCATTCCGAGTTGTCGTCATCCGTCTCTTCAGGATCAGCCCTTCGTCGGTGAGCTTTAAGGGCAATCTTCTTTGTCTTAGGAGCAGGCTCTTCGAAGTCTTTGAGGTCAAGCTCATGAGTCATCAGCTTTCCCATCAAACTCTCCATGGACACAGTCGTGAGATCATTTCCTTCTATGATGGATGTCACCTTAGGATTCCAAATCTTTGGTAGCCCCCTAAGTAGCTTACGGATCTTCTCGTAATTTGTATATTGCTTGCCGAGAGAAGACAGGGGGTTGATGATGTCGAGGAATCCTGTAAACATTTGTGTGATCGTCTCATTTGGTTTTATCTAGAATTCCTCATATTCTTGAGTGAGACGACTTATTTTTGACTCCTTAACTTGGGTGGTTCCTTCATACGTCACTTCTAGAAGTCTCCATACTTCGTGAGAGGTGGTGCATGTTGAGACCCTGTTAAACTCATTTCTGTCTATAGCACAGAATAAAGCATTAATAGCTCTCGCGTCTAGACTTGCCTGTTTCTTCTCCTCGTCAGAATATTTGTCATGTGATTTCTCAACGAGATCACCATTGACAACTATCCTTGCGGGCTTTTTGTAACCATCAGTAACAATGGTCCACAGGTCGAAGTCTAGCAACTTGAGATAAAAGCTCATCCTTGTTTTCCAATAGGTGTAGTTTGTCCCATCAAATAGGGGAGGCCTATGAGTGGACTGCCCTTCACCGTGATTGGAAATCATGGATTGTGTGGTTGCCATAGATCAGCTCTAGGATCTTAGTCCTTGTTGAGAGAACAGAGCTCTGATACCAATTGAAGAACAAATAGGCAACTCTAGAGAAGGGTGAATAGAGTTTATGACAATAATGTCCAATTAAAAATTAAACTCTTTCACCAACAGTAAATAATCAAAGTAAATACGGAAATAGTAAAGGACGAGAAAGCATACACAAACACAGCCGATTTTAACCTGGTTTCCCTCGTGGAGGACTAGTCCAGGCCTGAGAACTCTAGCTCAGGATTAAATCCACTATTTGTGAAATAGTAGTTACACCCCGTGCCTTTTCTTCAGAAGAGCACGTCAACTTCTTACAGAGATCGCAGTGGCGATGCTTGGAATTTTTCAAACGACTTCTTGAACTCTTGCACAAACTCCTAACTGAAAAGTACTGAGCACTTTGAGGCTTAGAGAGCTTGTGGCTAGTAGATGAGAAGGGTATGGCTTGTATAAGGCTCTAGAGAGAAGAGAAGAGAAGATTGGATGAATGAAAATGAAAGAATTTATGGCCTATTTATAGGATACCAGATAGGCAGAATTCGGCCAGAATTCTGGGTCAAATATTCAAAATTTTGGCCGTTGGACAACTTGCATCCAGCCAACCCTAAAAATTAGGGTCATGGATTTTAGGAGACAGAGTTCGGCCCGAACTCTGTCTCCAGAGCACAGAACAGGTCCAATGGATAAATGGGCTTATTTGGATTTTTGTAGAGCTTTTGATTTGAGGTATGGGTATAGGTTAAGTCTCAAATTGCTCAGTACGACTCAGTTTACATATGTCTAGACTCAATAAAAGTGTAAAATACAGACTTGAAATATTTAACATAGCAGGTGCGAGCTGTCGTCCGTCTTGTACTGAGTTCAGTCTTCATGTGTTGTATTGAAATATTACAAGTATCATGTCGTCAATTGTATCAATATTTGGTTGACTGTGATTTTGTGTCAACAGAGCTTGTGTCCCAGTGTCGAGTGTGTCTAGGTCTAGGATGTGGACATCCTGATTTGGGTCTATGACACGTGTGTGTGACACGACATGCGTATCAGCGGCCAAAAGTCGGCTGAACCAACACAGTGTACGACCAGTGCACTCGTGAATACGTGTCTGATACGACACGAGGACTCATGAAACTTGGGGAGCCTCGTGTTAGTGTCTGCCCCGACCTGTGTGTAAAAAATCTCGTGTCCAAGTGGCGTGTCCAGGGAGATATGGCCCCCGAGTAGCAGAGGACTGCTACGCGTGTGCTGTGCTTACGGAACCCGCATGTTCACGTGTCCATTCCGACACGACATAACACGAACATCACCTCAGTCCAACAGAAATTACTAAGCAACATCAAACCCTAATTTTCTATTCAAACAAAAACAGAAAATAAGAACGAAATGCCCACTGTGGTATTTCGTCGAACACTTAGGTGTGCCCATTGATACGTGTCTGATACGGACACGTATTGGACACGAAACCTAGCAATACCTATACCAATAGTTAGGGTACTCCTAGGGCTTCCTATTCATGCTTAGAAATCACCATTTGATGGAGAGAAATAGGAATTACCTAGGTGTGTGAAATAGCTCAAAAAGCTTCAAAGAGGGGTGTTGTTCTTGCTACCCAAACTCCTCCAAATTGTTTCTCCACTGAATTTTTCACCATGGACAGAAAATATACAGTGATTAAATCCTAATGCAAAAAGTTTGAACGAAAAAGGAGTTGAAATAGAAAAGATAGGGATTGGGGAAGAATGGGATTTACCTCTATTTTTCCAACTTGATAATTTCCTAAATGAGGCTAGCCCTAAGTGGAAGAGGCATTAAATAGATGGGGAATGCCAATGGTGGATGGCCAAGTAAGTAGGGCTAGGGTTAGGGTTTCACTAGTTAGGCTATGGGCCTCTATGGGCCTTAAGTCATAAGCCATGGTTTATGAAATCACAAGTCATAATCTATCCTAATCAATATTCCTATTTCCCCAAATTAATTCTAATGACTAGGATATCATTAACTTAGGTTAAACTAGGGTTTCATAATCTAACCAAGTGGTCATGGCTATGGTTAGCTTCTAGGTCAGTCTCCTAAGTCACCATGAGTCAAAGTCAAGAATAGCACTAAATTAAAATATACTAAAAATCACTTAAATTCCAATAATATATATTAAATTCAATTAAATTCAAAATGACAAAAATACCCTCAAACTGAAAATGATAAATGAAATACCCTAATCACATGGCTAGGCTCTAGGTCAAGCTGTCTCTAGTGTTACACTAGCAAAATACCAAAATTACAAGTCATGGTTTAAATAGTTTAAAAATAATTAAAAATTACCAAAAATCATAATATGAAATAAATATCAATAAATAATAATTATAATTACAAAATTTTAGAATTACCCTCATCTAGAAAACTGGGTATTACATGAAGCCTGGGGTATGGACGTCATAGGCCCAATCAGCCAACCATCTTCCAGAGGACATCGGTTCATCTTAGCTATAACCGATTACTTTTCCAAACGGGCGGAAGCTATACTGCTCACCGAAGTGAAGATGTCGAACGTGATCAGTTTCATCAAACATCACGTTATCTATCACTTTGGCCTACTCGCTGGATCATCCATGATAATGGTCCACAATTCGTGAGCCATGCAATCTATCGGTTCTGCGATAAGAATCGAATCCAGAATGTAGCCTCTACT
The DNA here is from genome assembly GCA_029216955.1 of Iris pallida. Taxonomy (NCBI): domain Eukaryota; kingdom Viridiplantae; phylum Streptophyta; class Magnoliopsida; order Asparagales; family Iridaceae; genus Iris; species Iris pallida. Next base: position 56,313,190 of record JANAVB010040619.1, read on the forward strand.
TCCTACAATCCAGCGGCTAATGGATTAGCAGAAGCCTTTAATAAAACCATCATTAAACTTCTCAAGAAGTTTGTGTCTTCAAACAAGCGCTATTGGAATGAGAAGCTCAACGAATGTCTTTGGGCCTATCCTACAATAGTCCGGACTCCAACGGGTAGTACGTTCTTCTCTCTGGTTTATAGGAGCGAAGCAGTTCTTACCCTATAAATCCAGATTCCTTCTCTTCGAGTAGCCTTAGCTAGTGAGTTGACTGTCGAAGAAAGCTACCGTCTGCGACTACAGGAGCTCGAAGCACTAGACAAAAAATACTTATTAGCTCAGCAGCGTATTGAGCTATACCAAGCACGCCTTTCCAGAGCCTTCAATAAAAATGTGAAGGAAAGAATCTTCCAAGTTGGTGATCTAGTCTTAGCAGTGAGAAGACCAATGGTCATGACGCACAAGACAAAAAGAAAATTCTAGCCTAAATGGGAAGGTCATTTCGTTATAGAATCTGTGTATTCTAACGGTGTTTATCAACTAACCAAGCCTGATGGTGACTTGCTCATGATGCCTATCAACGACAAGTTTTTGAAAAAATATTATGTGTAACCTTTTGTAAATAGTGTTCACATATTTTCAGTCATATAAATGTACAGTGCAATGTTTATGTGATTCAAAAAATTATCTAACTATTATCCGTATTTTAAGAGTCTTGAATACGCCATGGATAATAGGTCCTCTAAAAAGATTCTCCAGTGGAATTATTTCTGTTTTTGACTCTGTCCAAACTCGGTTTGACGAAAACAAGTCACGTCCCTATTACCTCTGAATTGTTTTCCGATAATTATTTCCCCAGTAGAATGATTAAGAAACGTTTGCCACGTCCATATAATCTCTGAGCAAAGCATTCATCAAGGATAATCACATCCATATTACCTATGAATTATCCACTCCTACCTAATGTTATATATCCTTCCACGTCCATATTACCTCTGGTCAAATATAGAACATCCTATGCTATTACGTCTATATTATCTCTATTAGCAGCTTCGTTTAACTTATTATCTATATTCAAGAACCCTGAATATAAAACGGATAATAGGTCCACATCAAATTTTCCAGCAAAATACCTACCAGAAATATCCTTACTATGTCCATATTACCTCTAGTTCTGATATTTTACAAAACTTCATTCATAAATTTTGAAAGCCAAAAGATTCTTTATTTAAACGTCTATCAAAAGACGAAAGAAAAAAAGATACAAGAGTCTTGACGGCTAAAAAAGAAACAGTTACAAACAAAAATCTAAGGGATACACAATCGACTGATATTATCCCTTAGAGCCACAATTTCGGCTTCGAACTTTGCGGTAGCATGGCGGCGCGCCTCTTCTTGACGAGCAGCTTCATCCTAGAAGGGGATCAGATTCATTTGCTCTTCCTCCAACTTCACCAGCTGTTCTTTTAAGTGGTCGAAAGTTGTGGCGGTCATGGCAGCCTGAGCCAAATAGCCCTTATGTTCAGACGTCACTGTCCTCAAGCTGGCCTCCAGTTGAGCAATCTCGCTTTAGATCTGTGCAATATGATTATATTTCTCAGTAATCTGCACAGCCAGCTTATTCTTCGAAGCAGCACGTGTCTCACTCGCAGCGTTGAACTGCCCATACTAATCAGCCAATTCACTGATCTCTTGAACGAGGGCATCCTTTCTTGCTTGGAAAGTAGCCTCCTCCTCCGCGAGGGCCGCGATCAAAGCCTCGTCTTCTGTACGGAACAACGACGTCGTGCTTTGTCACCCCCAGTTTTTAGAAATAGGGGTATTTTGGTCATTTTTCATTTTAGAATATTTTTAAAATTTATTTTATTATTTATGATATTATTTTGGGGTTATTTGAGTCGGGTTCGAATTTTAACTCAATCCGACCTGTATCGGGGACCCGGGGTAGTTTTGACTCTAGTGGGACCCACACATTAGTTAGCCATGGCCCACATAATATTAATTTTAGTTAGTGGTTAGACTATTTAATTATGAATAGGGTTTGGTTAGATTAGAGATTTAGAATGACTAATTTAGCCTCAACCATAAACCCTTCTTCTAATATTAATTAAATAGGCTAGTGGGGGGTATTTTAGACATTACAAAATAGGAGGAAAACCAACCTCATGGCCGGCCCTAACTAGGAGAGAGGAGTGAGCCTCTTGTTTTATTTTTCCATTCTACTTTCTCTTTCTTGTTCTTCCCCAAATTTTAGAGAGGGTTCCTATAGATTTTCTCCACCAAATCAATCCATTCCTCCACCCAACCTTCTTCTTTTCTTCTCTACTCAAGCTAAGGAAGGAGCTAGCCAAGTTTGGGAGGATTCGGAGCTCGTTCGTGTCCTTTTGGAGATTTGTACGTGTCGGGGTCGCATCGGAAGGGTTTTTCCTAGATTCGATCTACCGGAAGGTATAAATCTCTTCTCCTTGTCATTTCTTCATGCATATAGGATGATTTTAGACCCATAGGAATGACCTCCATGGTTGTGTCTCCATTTGTGTCTGTTTTGTGTCTATTTGGAGACTTCTAGGTGTCCTTTGTGTGGTATTGTGTCCTAGTGGGGAAAAACGCCTATTTTTGGACACTTGTATTTTGTTATATTGTAGAATGATTTATTAGTGAGTTTAATCTTAGATTTTTACATTGTTCTTAATGTGTTATTCAATGTATCATATTGTATCATACTTATTTATCTATATGTATATATATATATATATATATATTTTATATATATATTTATTGTATCATATTTATTTATCTATATGTACATATTTATTTATTTATCTATATGTATCATATTTATATTTTTTTTTATATATGTATATATATATATATATTTTTTATATATATATTTATTGTATCATATTTATTTATCTATATATAAAAAATATATATATATATATATATATATATATATATATATATATATATATATATATATATATATTAATGTCTCTCTATATATATATATATATATATATATGGTGTCTTATATATATGTATATATATTGGTGTGATTTTGTATCATATTTATCTATGGGGAGTGTATGGAATTTCGGCCAAGGGCATGGGGATTTAGAATGGTGGAGTTGATATGTGTGTTTATATTAGAGAGTGTTTGAATAGAGAGTTTGAGAGAGGAGATTAGAGTATGAGAGAGTGAGAGTTTAGAGAGTGAAAAAGGGGGGGAGCTGTTGTGTATAACAGCAGTAGCATGGGGTATCAGTCCCCACAAGGGGGACTGATTTATAGAGTGAACAGTCCCCAAAAGGGGACTGTTGGCTGCTGAATTCAGCAGTGTATGGGAAGGGGATATCAGCCTACATTTTCAGCCTAAACCTGTCCCTTAACCAGTCCTAAGCTGCACCTTAAATCAGCCATTAAGCTGTCCTAAAATAGCCCTTAAATCAACCTATAAGCCATCCCAAAACCTGTCCTTATTAGCCCTGAAATCAGCCTACAAATCAGTCCTAAACATGTCCAAATTAGCCCATGTATTAGCCTACATTTGGCCTCCCAAAACCAGCATATAGCTGCCGTAAACTAGCCTTTGACTGTCCCCCTTTCTATCCCATATCCAGTCCCAATCCAGTCCCTAAATGACAGCCCAAATCAGTCCTAAAAACAGCCCAACTAGCCCCCTAAAACCTGTCCTAAAACCTGTCCTAAACCAGCCATGTAGCAGGCCCATTTCAGCCACAAACCAACCCTTAACCAGCCCTATATGACACACATTTCAGTCCATAAATGGACCGCCATTTGTCCCTAAAAATCAGCCCCTATATGCCTATGTTTGAGTGTGTGTGTGAGTTATGTAAGTGCCTATATATTGTGTGTGTGTGAGCTATTGTGAGTGTGTGTGAGTTTATATAGGAACCTATAGGTGAGCCTAATAGGTAGCTATTAGCCTATGTGTGTGAACCATATGTGAGTGGGTGAGTGAGTATTGTGGGTATGATATGGTTAGCTAGTATTTTAGAAGTTTAGGATAAGGTATTGTAGGCTATAGTAAGGTAATGGTTAGATGATCAATATGTGACCTCAGATGGACTAGATACCTAGACACTAGGATTTTATGGTAGGTAATGTTAGTATAGGATAGTATCTAGCTATCCTAGGAAACCTAGGTTAGTATTCCAAGGTTAGAGTGGTACGTGCAAGGTATCGGGATAACCTTAGTAAAGGGTAAGTATAGGTATTTACCTAGAAGCTAAGGTATTGAGTTTAGAGTTTAAAATATGGTTAGAACTTGGTTCCCTTGGTTGGTAATGGTCAGAAATAGCGCTCCTAGAGTAGTTTTGACTTTGGTTGACCATTTTGACCAAAAGTCAACAAAAGTCAACCGAGAATCAAACTTAGCCTATAAGTGACTAGATTTGACCGAAACTAAACCAGAGTTGACTAGTTGACTGAAAGTCAACAGTTGGTCAATATTTGACTAGTTTGACCTAGGGTTGACCCAGGGTTGACTCAGTGTTGACAAGAGTTGACCAGAGTTGACTTTTTGACCAAAAGTCAACTGTAAGTCAACCCTTGACCCAGATTGACCCAGTTTGACTTGGATTGACTTCATGTGACCTTGTTTGACCTTGGTTGACCTAGTATGACCTAGTTTATCTTGGTGTGACTTGGTTTGACCTAGTTTTGACTTAGACTTGCATATCATGACTAGATTAGCTTTTCTTTTATTATTAAACCCTGTTTGGACTCATGGCATCTCATCTATAGGTCTGTGATTACTCTGAGCGTCTGTTCACCTTATCGGCTCAGGACCACATGCGAGTACATTCCCTGATAGTTTTTATTGTCTTGATATCTGCTATATCCGATTCAGTTGTAGTATCTTACTTGATTTCCAGACACGATATTTTACGGACTAGTATATGTCGGATCCTGTCATGAGAAGTTGTTCTCGGATTACTTGGTATATTGGTACAAGACTCGATTTGTTACTTGCACTTGTATAGACATGGACTTGGTAGTGGGCTGATCACCTGCTTTCGAATCTCGTGTCATGACGTGTTATGTCCGGATCCTTTATACTATTCGGGGATGGGGAGTTATTAGTGGTTGTGTGATCAAAATCCCTACTTGTTCTTCACACTTGTTACTTGTCCATAGCAACTTGTTCATAACTTTCTATGGTGACCGGCCTTATTCTTCACACTTGTTACTTCACACTTGTTACTTGTTCGTAGCCGGTCAGATGGAAAGCTTGAACATGTTTTTCCCAAGCCGATCACATAACGCACTAATAATTCAAGGCACCTTTTATATTTATTATCGTAGAAGGCTAAGTTCTGTTCGGGAGAAGGGTTACAACCCCAGTCCTTATTTGGTTTAAGGGTTGTAACTCGGTTTCCGGATAGTTCCCAAGTCATCTTATATATATTGACATATTATCGTCCTATTCAGTTCTCACATCTTGATATATATTTCCTGTTGATTTGTCTTGTATTTCATTACACTGTCTCTTATAGAATTTGTCAATTCATATGGAACTGCTATTAGTGTTTGTACTTGCACATTTTCCTGACAGGATACCGTTGATATTTTACAGATAATTCTGAGGCAGATTGCCCGACCTATTATGGGGACGGGTTAGATGGAGTAGACCTGGACCGTGGCTTGATAGTAGAGCCACTAGACTTTGCACACCCAGAGTAGCGTAGCTTAGTTAGGTTTGCCAGGACTGTGATCCAGCTAGTACTTCAGATTGTAGTAGTTTATATTATAATTCTGTGACTCTGTGGTGTTGTGTATAGCTTTGGACTTGTGTGGATGTTGAACTTATTTCCTGTTTTTATCTATCATATTTCCTTTTCGTGCTATCTACATTAGTTTTATTTTGTGATTGAGACTGTATTGCTATGTCACCTCTATTCGGAGTGTATATACTGTACAGGTACCTTTATCTGTTTAGTTGTAGCATTTATAGATGACCTATACAGCGTTCTACCGCCGATACTGCGGCGTAGGCTGGACGTAACCACGTGCTCGTGCCCCTCTTCAGGGTGCGGGTCGTGCAGGCTTCGTTGTTTGGCATCTCAAAATCTGGCCACCTGACCCTCTAGATCATTCAGAACCTTCCTTAGAGCATTAGCCCGCTCTTCATAGCCGGCGATGCTCTCAAGGGCTACCACTTGGCATTCAGCAACAGCCTTCACAGGGCCAAAGGCGGCGTTCTGATTCAGAACTCCAGGAAGCTTTACTTTCAGGATATGTCACTACCACATTTTAGTCTTGGGGGTATTTTGGTCATTTTGATTTTTATGAATTATTTTATTAATTATTGCATTGGTGTTGTAATTTTTTACTTTTGCTAGTTGTGCTTTAGAGACTAGCCTAGAGTTTGACTTTGACTTTAGTAACTTAGCATGGTGTGGGACCCTAATGTGACTTAGGTTAGTCTTAGTTGACTTGAGTGTTGCTAGGGTTCATGAGAGGATTGGGAGAGTTATGTATTTTGGACCTATAGCTAAGGGGTTGAGCTAGCTAGCTTATGAACTTGGCGCAAGCCCATTTACATGAAACCCTAACCCTAATCCCCGACATCACCAGCTACCACAGCCTATTTTAAACCTAATTTCAGCCTATATAATGTCTCTTCATAACCACTTGCCTCTTTTAGAAATTTTTCTTTAGGAAACCCTAATTTTTTTCCCCTTTCATCATTCCTCCACAAAATTGATCCCAATCTTTTGCATTTGAATCCAAATCTGGAGTAGAAGAAGAAGGAGGCTAGCTTGCAAGGAGGGGAGCTCATTGGGACATAGCTTAAGGAAGGAGACTTCAATATTTGGGGCTTTTTCTTGGAGATTGGATCCCTATAGGTAATCCCTACAAATCACCCAAAAATCTTGATTTTATTCCATAGATGCATCCATCTAGGTGTCCCCTAGCAAAAGGAAAAGTTTAGTGGAAATTCGTGTGATTTGGTCCCCATATTGGATAGGTGCCAGTGTAGGCTTTTAGGTGTTTGATAAAATGCCCAAGAGAGATTTTTACTGCTATTTTTGAATTCATTTTGAACTGATTTGTAGAGCTTCATGTGCTCTTTGATTTCATATATGACTGAGTTGATTTTTATGTCCTTACTGTGTCCAAAACTGGATTAGACACGCAATATGATCCCCGCTCGGATGCCCTGCTATCCGACACTCTGTCTGGATACGACACACCACGTAGTGGCCTGACACTTGGCTGGTAGGTCGGGGCAGTGACTGACAGGTCACCCCCAAGCCACGCATGGCCACTTGTCGTATCGGACACGTTCTCACGCACGCACGTGTTTTACACTGACACGGTTCAGTCTATTTCCTTCGACTGATACGTGTGTCGTGTAACTCACAGACACGTTTTGAACCCAAATCAGGGTGTCGACTCTCTAGTCCTATCTATGGTGAACACGTGGACATGAGCATGAAGTGTCACGTGTCGTGTGTCGTGTGCACGAACTCGTCTCTCTGCCATACGATGCTATGCTGTGCAGTATGTTTCTGTACATGCCTAAATCATTCTGGACACTTCGTGTCCGCTTGGGTGGACACGAAACCCTCTCTGACACACGGACACATGTGCCTGACACCTATACATACACTGATTTAATATTTATTTGAATTTAGATTCTTGATATTGGGCTGAAATAAAAATCGGGTAAATGCTGATAACTGAGAGTTATGATTCAAATTTGTGATGCAATGTTTAGTTCAGTTAGGTTATCATAACTGGTATGTAATGATTCATGTTTAGGTTGTATATTGGTTTTTATTTTGAAATTGGGTTTGATTTCGAAATGAGCTTGAATTCACTGATACTTGAACTGAATGGGGTTATGTATATAAATGTGTATTGATTTGAATGAGAGTAACATGATAAATTTTCCTGAGATAACCAAATCACTGCTATACACACAGGACCAAATTCACATAAACCTGGGAACACACTATACACTAATGTACATGACATACACAAACACACACATATTACTATTGTTTTGACTGAAACCTGGGAACACACTACACATGTATGCCTCACACATACTCCATATCACTCAGGAGCTGACACACACACATCATGTCACCCTCATAACTGACACACACACTATGTGATATATACACACACACGCCCTTATCTCACACACAGTTGACACACACACACATGTCACTCACTGAATACACACACACACACTGTCACACTGTGTAGATGAACACACACACACATATGTAAACTGTACACACACACCCTCATCTCACTAACAGTGGTACACATACACACCCTATCACACTATACAACTGAACACACATACCATGAGACAGTCCACACACACACCATATCACTATCCACTACAATGTTGACACACACACTTACCCCTACTTACATATATGTGTACCAAGTTGCGCCTTGCTTGTGTATTAGGCACTAGCCTATATGAATACCTATGTATATATATTGTATAAGGATGAATATACATAGTTTATATTTGTGTGTGATAACTTGTTAGGGTTTTAATTGTGTTTGAGTGCTAGCCTAGGCTTGGTTAGGCTTAGTGAGACTTGATTGGACTAGGATTGGCCTAATTGACCTACTTTGACTAGTGAAGTTGACTAGAGTTGACCAAGAGTTGACTTTAGTCTAGAATGACCTAGAATTTATATAGAATGCATTGTAAAGTTTAATATACCATTCTGGACATGTTGTGACCTGTGTTGCTCTAAATAGGACTCATCTACTCTGTCTGGACATATATACTCATTGGATACTCATGATACCAGGCGAGTACATTCTTTGACCATTTCATAATTGATAGAATTTATATTTATGCTCTAGATTACTTTACTTGATGCTGTCACGTTGTTAACACGGATTAGTACTATATGGATCCCTTCATGAGATGTTATCCCCCTCGGGAGCATCGGGTTACGTTATGTCATATGCGTTTCACTTTTATCATGTACTCCGGTGCTTTCACCATTCATGTGCACTCTTGTGATTCATGTACTCTTATGTTCACAGGGCCCCTCATGTATACTTCATGTACACCCATTTATGGGCCCCTATGTGAAATTATGTACAATAACATAACTTGTCTGGATCCTTATGTATTAATTGGGGTACGGGGGAGTATAAATGGTCATGTGAACAATTCCAAAGTAGTGTAATCATGTGCAAACTCTTAGAATAATTATGTGCAAATTCAAGCCATTCACATGTCTATCTTATACTCTACATCACTAGCTACTGTTAGTTCTTTACTTATAGTAGATATTTCTTTACAGTCATCTCTTTTACTTCATATATATTCTCCAGCGTTTCATGTACTTACTCTATAGCATATTTACATTTCTTGTCATATTATGAACTGCGTAAGATGTATTATGCTCGTTCCTGTCCTGACTAGACCTGTTAAAATATTACAGATGACAATGAGGAGTTCTGTCCTACATACAATTGAGCAGGCCTAGATGACACCTGCGAGCTGGACTCCCAGGAGGACCTAGCCCTTGCAGAGGACATTACCCCAATAGTCTAGGCTAGTTAGCTAGACTAGTTATCTTACTTATTGTCTTGTCTTATTTTGGATACATTATGTACTTATTTGGGGATTTTTTTTATTCTGGATATTATGGAGATGCTATCTTAGACTCTTACATTTCTTCTCTTATTGTATTTCATTTGGCGATTTTTATATCTATCTATCTTATCGTATATTCTACCTTAGCTGTGATTGAGTTGTACATTTCTATATTGTCCTCCATTTGGAGCATATACATTATACAGGTACCTTATAATTGTTAGATGTATGTGACCTAGGATAGCATTCTACCGCTGACACTGCAACGTAGGCTGGACGCACCCACCGTGAGGGTACGAGTACGTAACAACGCCCAGCCTACGCCGCAGTGTCGTCGGTAGAACGCTGTTCTAGGTCATGAACTATAACTAGCATAATATGAATACTCTCCATAAGGAGGCCAACACAGAGGTACAACTCAATTACAATCTAAGATAGAATGATAAAGATAGATAAACATGAAATCCAAAAGAGATACAGGAGATAGAAGTCTAAGTGTCTAAGATATATAATCCTAGAAATACATCTCAAAACTCAAATACAGTAATCCACAAGTAAATACAACTCAAGACAACTAAAATAACTATCTATACAATCTCTACTGTGTCTCCTCTAGGCTAGCAGGCAACCTCCAAGCTATCTGTAAAATTTATCAACAGGTCCAGTCAGGACAGGAACGAGCACATCTCATCTAGAAAACCCAAGTAAATGACAGAGAACTATAAAGCAGTTATAGGCAGTTGTATTGATGAAATGGCAGTTTATATTCAGGTGATGGTAAGAAAGACAGATAAGGTGCAAGAAAAGTAAATAACTAAACAAGAGAAGAATCATAGCAATGAAGTCTGTAAAAATAGAACTAGCTGAACCAGGGTAATATGATATAAAGTCCAGACAGCAATGTAGACCAGTGTAACTCCAAATGTAAGTCCAGTACAAGATGAATCTAATACAAGATGAATCCAGTAAGGGACGATTCCAGTTATAGTGATCAATGATTCCAGGGTGAGTCCAGCCTATACTCTAACAGTGTATTTTAAAATATCGAGATCGACATGTAAACGGCTGTGGATAATCCGACACACCTCTCACTGATCAGGCGAGAGATGGCTATCATTCCAGTAGATTCCAGTAGGGGTGATTCCAGTAATGGGATATGTCTACATGTCTTACTCTAGTATTTCCCCTCCCAGCAAGTGAATCCAGAATTCCGACATAATGATTCAAGATGAGTCCAGCCAAAATATAATGATACCAGTAAATGATTCCAGTAAATGATTCCAGCAGGTGATTCCAGTAATAGAAGCCGGAAATGATGATACCAGTAATAGAGGCCAGAAAATAAATATGTGTCATATACATGAATCTAGTAATATCCACACGTGTTGTAACAGAGAATCGCATACAACTAACTAGAACTGAAATACAGTAATTGACAAATAAATGAGAGAACTATCAGAGAATGTACTCGCCTGATATCTGAATGTCCAAGATAAAGATACTGTCCGAGGAGAGGTGTCTGGCTCCTAATTAGAACAGCACAAGTCACAACATGTCCAGAAGGGTAATATAAAGCACTACAATGCATTCTACATGAATCTAGGTCAAACTAGGCCAAAGTCAACCCTTGGTCAACTCTGGTCAACTGCACTAGTCAAACTAGGTCATGTCCTAACCCAGTATGTCTTACTAGGCCTAACCAAGACTATCCTAGCAAGCACACATCAATACAAGGCTATACAAGCCAACATACACCCAACTCTATATAGCATACAATTATTCAATACTCAAATAGGCAAGAATTCACATTGGATATACACTAGGTAATCTATTACTTTAAGCTATATATGTCTACACATATATACACATGCATATATTTGTATTCAACATTAGGTCTATAATCATGGCATTTCAAATGGTTATATAAACTTATATATTACAACACAATATGCTAACATATATATAATATACATACATAGCTAAGTTAACTATAATCATAAATACTTATTTAAGAGGCTATGTGTGTGTATGTGAACATGGCAAAGGGGCAAGTGAGGGTTAAATGGGCATACATAGTGTATACATATCAAGGAGTGTCAAAGTGTAAGTGAACAATGTGTCAAGTGTGATAGTGTCAACATAGTATAAGGGGGTACATGAGGTAATATAGGATTTGTGTTAACATAGAACATTACATCTCATTAACTTGTATATTGTATACATTACATCTATTATTACATTACATTCATGCTTGCATTCATTCATCATTCATTTATTCTCTTGCACTACTATATACACCATACATTACATACTATGGAACCTACATATTCATTACAAGCCATACTTATACATGCTTACATTAGATAGGATACTTACACCTCATACATCATTTATTTAAACATTTACTCATGCTTGCATTCTCTATTTAGTTACATAATGTATATACATTAACATGGGTTAAAATCAAATAGAACATTATATTACACACAAGGGTGCACAAAATGCATATGCCGAATAGTAACTCCTACTAATAATGAATACTGTACCATCTCAGCATGAATTAAACTCTATGATTAGAATATGTTATAGATCTATGTGTTAGCTTTCCGAAACTTTAAACGGATCGCGTTTTCGTTTCCGGAAACTCCCGGAATCGCGAAAACATCGAAAACGCGTTTATTTTTCGTACAGCTGACACTCAAATAATTCTCCAAAAAGTTACAGAAAGAATTAGGCCTATTAATACATGTTTTTGGAAAGCTAACTTCAATACGCTTCTTTTTAAAAAAAATGGGAGATTAAACCGAGCTTTGAGCTAGAAGTTATGACATTTCGAAGTTCGGGCTGAAATTAAAAACGTGGATAAAAATCATGACGGATTTAGATAGTTTGAGCCAAAAGAATACACCATATATATCCTAATTATCCACAACAATAATAGCAATAATAATATGAGGAACCACACTCACAAACTTGATTATATAAACATCATGAACCATTTATTACATATATAAATATAGATACACTCTCATTACAATATATATATATATAAATCTATATATGTAACATGAACCCATCCACAACACAAAGGACACTCATATGACCTCCAAATGGACACAAAATAGACACAAATGGAGATACAACCATGGGGGTCATTCCTATGGGTTCAAAATAGACCTATATGCATGAGGAAATGAAAAGGAGAAGGGATTTATACCTCCCGGTAGATCGAATCGAAGAAAAACCTTCCCGGAGCGACACCGACACGTAGAGATTCCAAAAGGACACGAACGAGCTCCGAATCCTCCCAAACTTGGGTAGCTTCCTCCATGACTAGAATGGAGAAGGAAAGAAGAAGATTTGGTGGTGAAATGGAAGGATTTGGTGGAGAAATTGCTAGGAGATTGCTCTCTAGGAATTTGGGGAAGAACAAGAAAGAGAAAAATAGATGGATAATGACAAATGGGAGGCTCAACCCTATCCTTATTGTGGCTGGCCATAAAGGTGGTTTTGTCCTATTAGGAAAAGTCCAATAGCCCCTACTAACCTATTCTATGAGTATTAGGAAAGGGCTAATTGGTTAGGGCTAAATTAGTCATTCTAAAGTCTCTAATCACACTAACCTTATCCATAATAATTAGTCTAACCTCTAAATAAAATATTTCTATCATGTGGACTAAAATTAATATCATGTGGGCCATGCCTAACTAGTGTGTGGGTCCCACTAGAGTCAAACTACCCCCGGGTTCCCGTTTCAAGTCAGATTGAGTTGAAATTCGAACCCGACTCAAATAACCCCAAAACAATATCATAAATAATAAAATAATATCAAAATAATTCAAAGAGGTCAAATACAAAAATATTCTTAGGCCAAAAATGACATTAAAATATCATAATCACATGGTTAGGCTCTAGGTCAAACAGTCTCTAGGCTTTCACTAGCAAAACGTCAAAACCACAAGTCATTGATTTAAATAATGTTAAAATGATTTAAAATCACCAAAAATCATATCATGAATTAAATATCATTATTAAAATAATTATAAACACGAAATTTCAAAATTACCCTCAATCAGAAAATTAAAATAAAATGAAAAAAAATCAACCCAAAATTTAGGGTGCTCACATCCTACCCACCTTATAAAAATTTTGTCCTAGAAATTAAAATGTTCGTAATCCTTCTAGGTCAAACCCCCACAATCAAATCCCAGAACTTAAATAAATCATACCATCAAAAGAACGACATACAGGATCATGGCATACGGTGGTAGTGAAAGTCTCATCTAGGTATTCTAGTCATGCTAAACCAAAACGGTCATAGGGTATCAAAACACACATGCAATCTAGGGTGCTAAACAAAAGTTACAAAAACAACAAACCATCAAAACTGTAAGGCAGTCTACCATCCTATATGAAAACTGATACTTATCATAAAAATAAAGAAAAGTAACTACCCATTATCTTTAAAGGGTTCAGAAAAAAGAAAAAAAAATCAAAATCAAAGTTAAGGAATGAAAGCCAATTCCATGGAAAATTTCCAATCACAATACGTATTAAGAATATTTAGTCTTGATACGATCTAAGTTGATCAAATTGGGGGAAATCAAGATTTAGGCAATATGGAGGACAGGTTCAACAAAGTCTGAGATCGAGCATACAAGGATAGAGATTCAGGTCACAATCAAATTTAATTCAATTAAGTACAACCCAAGATATAAATATGATAAGAAAAGATAATCGAAGTCGATTTGGTCGGATTAAGGAAACTAGGATTCAATGATATTGAAAAACCCCTTTTAGAGAAAACAGAAAAAGATTTCATACGAAGTCAGCAAATTATCCCTCTCTAATACTATCAGTTTATCATTTGCTAAACCATATTCTTTTTTTTTCTCACAAATCCCAATATGAAAATCAACCTCTATATAACTATCATCGAAATTTTATAACCTTCAGTCATCTAAACCTTTACCACAATCATCATAGACAAAATCTTTAAGTTCCAAAACATTTTCCACGAAACATACCCCTCTTTTTAGGAGTCAACACTTATTCATTTAATCAAAATTTCAAATTCCGTCACCTCGTTTTAAATTAGATCCGAAACCTCTAAATCCAGTTTATGGAATCCTTGGACTTGTTTAAATCGAGTCTCGTATTCACTAAACTCCAATACCACTATGTCACACAAAATTTATTCTTTTTTTTTATAAATCAACCTTCATATTTTCTTCAACGTTCACCTTCAAATATTTTTTTTTTGAATTCTATAATTTTCTTCCAATCATCTAAAATAATTTCTATATTGTAAAATTCTTGTGTTCTCTCTGTCTCTAGTCACCATCTTACAATATCTAGTTTAATTTTGCATAATTATTTTATTCGATTAAAATCTCCTTTCCATCTCTAAATTTCTACATAGCCTTGTAATAGTTCCCAAGAATCAATAACAAAGATTTTTAAGTTCTCAAAACTAGGTTGACCTTAAACATCCTCATTAGTTTTGAAATACATCCATGAATTATTCATAACCCACTTTCTGTGATTGTTTCTAAATTGATAACATTTATCCCTCGATTTCATTTTAAACCTTTACCACATCTCCATTTCAAAATTTTCATATTTGACATCCAACACTCGGATTCCTACAAAATCATCATATGATAACCAATTACATCATTTTCGAACTAGATGATTTTTCACTTCCTCAACATTTCTCAGATAAAAAAACGATATAAAGATTCAAGAGTTTTCAAGGTATAGCTGACAGAATTATATATGAGACAGGGAATTGATATAATCAGGACAGGTATATAAGACAAGGAATGATGATAGTAAAAATATTGGCAAGAAAAGAATGATAATAGAATCTGTTCTGCTTATCTATTTAAAAGAGGGACCCATTTTTTTTGAAACAAGAATTATAATACCAAATCCAAAATAAGGCCTAGCAAAATCATTGGTTTATTGTATTAAGAAGAAATAATTTTTTGTAAGAAGTTACACAAGGTTTATAAAAATAGCTAAAGCTACATCCTAAGTAAACAATGAGAAACAAAACAAAACAAAACAACAATAATTCCTTCTCTTTTTTTTGAATAACTGAAACAAAAGTAGCAAAAATATGTTCGAAAACATTTAAGGTATAATCTGATAATCATATGCGTCTATCCAAAATCATGGTACTCTAAATCCTCGTCATACTAGTGAGCAAGGCTACGATAATCACAGAGTCCTTGACTTATGCACATACCTCTAGAATCATGGTATTTAACATTTTCGCGATGCCGCTAGCTTGGCTGCGAAAACCTTAAATTTCCACACCCGAGACATATATCCAAAATCAGACTATATGTCCTCACCATGCTGGCTAATGTGACTATAGAAGACAAGATTTTCATAACTTAGATGACCTAGCCCATATAATTTTATCTTGCCAAAAATTAAATTAAATCAACAATGAATACCAAAAAAAAAATCAAATTTATCAACGAACATCAAAATTCAGAAATGAACAAAATCCTTCAAATCATATAACTACAAACTCGGATGCTATAGCTAACATCAAGATTCAAATTTCAACAATCTTCATCAAAATCAATAAATACAAACTTAAATTCAATAATAATCCATCAAAATCAAATTCAATAGCAGAAAGTAAAGATAAATCAAATCAAGAAAAAAGAAAAGAGTTTTCAAATCGGAGTTAAACAAGATTCTCAAGGATCGTCCCAGGAATCTCTCAAGGGTTCCTATTTGTGATTGAGTACCTTCAAAATATATCCTAATCCTACTGCAGGCTGTAGTGGTACTCTAGTTCGAATACCACTACACAAACTCGACCTGTATGGGCCACCACTAAAAACGTGTCACGACCCGCACCCACCGTGAGGGTACGAGTACGTAACACCGCCCAGCCTACGCCGCAGTGTCGGCGGTAGAACGCTGTTCTAGGTCATGAACTATAACTAGTATAATATGAATACTCTCCATAAGGAGGCCAACACAGAGGTACAACTCAATCACAATCTAAGATAGAATGATAAAGATAGATAAACATGAAATCCAAAAGAGATACAGGAGATAGAAGTCTAAGTGTCTAAGATATATAATCCTAGAAATACATCTCAAAACTCAAATACAGTAATCCATAAGTAAATACAACTCAAGACAACTAAAATAACTATCTATACAATCTCTACTGTGTCTCCTCTAGGCTAGCAGGCAACCTCCAAGCTATCTGTAATATTTATCAACAGGTCCAGCCAGGACAGGAACGAGCACATCTCATCTAGAAAACCCAAGTAAATGACAGAGAACTATAAAGCAGTTATAGGCAGTTGTATTGATGAAAATGGCAGTTTATATTCAGGTGATGGTAAGAAAGACAGATAAGGTGCAAGGAAAGTAAATAACTAAACAAGAGAAGAATCATAGTAATGAAGTCTGTAAAAATAGAACTAGCTGAACCAGGGTAATATGATATAAAGTCCAGACAGCAATGTAGACCAGTGTAACTCCAAATGTAAGTCCAGTACAAGATGAATCTAATACAAGATGAATCCAGTAAGGGACGATTCCAGTTATAGTGATCAATGATTCCAGGGTGAGTCCAGCCTATACTCTAACAGTATGTTTTAAAATACCGAGATCGACATGTAAACGGCTGTGGGTAATCTGGTACACCTCTCACTGATCAGGCGAGAGATGGCTATCATTCCAGTAGATTCCAGTAGGGGTGATTCCAGTAATGGGGTATGTCTACATGTCTTACTCTAGTATTTCCCCTTCCAGCAAGTGAATCCAGAATTCCGACACAATGATTCAAGATGAGTCCAGTCAAAATACAATGATACCAGTAAATGATTCCAGTAAATGATTCCAGTAAATGATTCCAGCAGGTGATTTCAGTAATAGAAGCCGGAAATGATGATACCAGTAATAGAGGCCAAAAAATAAATATGTGTCGTATACATGAATCCAGTAATATCTACACGTATTATAACAGAGAATTGCATACAACTAACTAGAACTGAAATACAGTAATTGACAAATAAATGAGAGAACTATCAGAGAATGTACTCGCCTGATATCTGAATGTCCAAGATAAAGATACTGTCCGAGGAGAGGTGTCTGGCTCCTAATTAGAACAGCACAAGTCACAACATGTCTAGAAGGGTAATATAAAGCACTACAATGCATTCTACATGAATCTAGGTCAAACTAGGCCAAAGTCAACCCTTGGTCAACTCTGGTCAACTGCACTAGTCAAACTAGGTCATGTCCTAACCCAGTATGTCTTACTAGGCCTAACCAAGACTATCCTAGCAAGCACACATCAATACAAGGCTATACAAGCCAACATACACCCAACTCTATATAGCATGCAATTATTCAATACTCAAATAGGCAAGAATTCACATTAGTTATACACTAGGTAATCTATTACTTTAAGCTATATATGTCTACACATATATACACATGCATATATTTGTATTCAACATTAGGTCTATAATCATGGCATTTCAAATGGTTATATAAACTTATATATTACAACACAATATGCTAACATATATATAATATACATACATAGCTAAGTTAACTATATTCATAAATACTTATTTAAGAGGCTATGTGTGTGTATGTGAACATGGCAAAGGGGCAAGTGAGGGTTAAATGGGCATACATAGTGTATATATATCAAGGAGTGTCAAAGTGTAAGTGAACAATGTGTCAAGTGTGATAGTGTCAACATAGTGTAAGGGGGTACATGAGGTAATATAGGATTTGTGTTAACATAGAATATTACATCTCATTAACTTGTATATTGCATACATTACATCTATTATTACATTACATTCATGCTTGCATTCATTCATCATTCATTTATTCTCTTGTACTACTATGTACACCATACATTACATACTATGGAACCTACATATTCATTACAAGCCATACTTATACATGCTTACATTAGATAGGATACTTACACCTCATATATCATTTATTTAAACATTTACTCATGCTTGCATTCTCTATTTAGTTACATAATGTATATACATTAACATGGGTTAAAATCAAATAGAACATTATATTACACACAAGGGTGCACAAAATGCATATGCCGAATAGTAACTCCTACTAATAATGAATACTATACCATCTCAGCATGAATTAAACTCTATGATTAGAGTATGTTATAGATCTATGTGTTAGCTTTCCGAAACTTTAAACGGATCGCGTTTTCGTTTCCGGAAACTCCCGGAATCGCGAAAACACCGAGAACGCGTTTGTTTTTCGTACAGCTGACACTCAAATAATTCTCCAGAAAGTTACAGAAAGAATTAGGCCTATTAATACATGTTTTTGGAAATCTAACTTCAATACGCTTCTTTTTAAAAAAAAATGGGAGATTAAACCGAGCTTTGAGCTAGAAGTTATGACATTTCGAAGTTAGGGCTGAAATTAAAAACGTGGATAAAAATCATGACGGATTTAGATAGTTTGAGCCAAAAGAATACACAATATATATCCTAATTATCCACAACAATAATAGCAATAATAATATGAGGAACCACACTCACAAACTTGATTATATAAACATCATGAACCATTTATTACATATATAAATATAGATACACTCTCATTACAATATATATATAAATCTATATATGTAACATGAACCCATCCACAACACAAAGGACACTCATATGACCTCCAAATGGACACAAAATAGACACAAATGGAGATACAACCATGGGGGTCATTCCTATGGGTTCAAAATAGACCTATATGCATGAGAAAATGAAAAGAAGAAGCGATTTATACCTTCCGGTAGATCGAATCGAAGAAAAATCTTCCCGGAGCGACACCGACACGTAGAGATTCCAAAAGGACACGAACGAGCTCCGAATCCTCCCAAACTTGGGTAGCTTCCTCCTTGACTAGAATGGAGAAGGAAAGAAGAAGATTTGGTGGTGAAATGGAAGGATTTGGTGAAGAAATTGCTAGGGGATTGCTCTCTAGGAATTTGGGGAAGAACAAGAAAGAGAAAAATAGATGGATAATGACCAATGGGAGGCTCAACCCTATCCTTATTATGGCTGGCCATAAAGGTGGTTTTATCCTATTAGGAAAAGTCCAAAAGCCCCTACTAACCTATTCTATGGGTATTAGGAAAGGGCTAATTGGTTGGGGCTAAATTAGTCATTCTAAAGTCTCTAATCACACTAACCTTATCCATAATAATTAGTCTAACCTCTAACTAAAATATTTCTATCATGTGGACTAAAATTAATATCATGTGGGCCATGCCTAACTAGTGTGTGGGTCCCACTAGAGTCAAACTACCCTCGGATCCCCGTTTCAAGTCGGATTGAGTTGAAATTCGAACCCGACTCAAATAACCCCAAAATAATATCATAAATAATAAAATAATATCAAAATAATTTAAAGAGGTCAAATACAAAAATATCCTTAGGCCAAAAATGACCTTAAAATATCATAATCACATGGTTAGGCTCTAGGTCAAACAGTCTCTAGGGTTTCACTAGCAAAACGTCAAAACCACAAGTCATTGATTTAAATAATGTTAAAATGATTTAAAATCACCAAAAATTATATCATGAATTAAATATCATTATTAAAATAATTATAAACACAAAATTTCAAAATTATCCTCAATCAGAAAATTAAAATAAAATGAAAAAAATCAACCCAAAATTTAGGGTGCTCACATACACTGGGTGCGGGTCGTGACAGGACAGAATAGAAAGCTTTAACGAGTTCCTGGGCCATCTTGTCGTCTTCAGTGGAGGTCGTCGGGGAGGATGCTTGATGAGGTTCTTCCGCTCCAGGAAGAGATGCCTGACAAGAAGCCGAACCTGACAAAAAAATAATATATGCATCAGTAACCAAAAAAAGGAGGAAATGCGAAAGAGTTGTAATTTTGTACCTTCAGCATGCTCAGCGCCAATTTGGGCTAAGTCGTCGATCTTGGAATCAGGGAAACCGAGAGCAGGCCCAGGCTGTTCAAGAAGAACAATATCAAGGCCTCGAACAGCATCAGGCCGGGTATCTTCCACGGTCCTAGCTGGACCGGAAGCAGATTCAGCAACAGCCCCCTCCGTAGGCTGTTCAACCTCTCCTTCTGCAGCCGATACCGGCTCACTAACAGCTCCCTCTGCACCAGCAAATTCGGAGGAGCCAGGAACAACCTCTGTTTCTCCCCCAATGCCTTGGGCTATCTTCACGAGTGGTTCCTTCTCCTTGTCTACAAGGGAATATACAATCGTGATCAGCCTCACGAGGAGCACGCAAAATTGAAGTCAAAAAATCTCATCGAAGAGAGGCGCAAAGATAATGTACCTGCGGAAGGATGAGCCGATTGGACTTGATTTTCATCCAAGCCCTTCATCATAGCTCTTATCGCAGACATATCCTCCAAAGAAATGTCATAGAAGGGACTGGCCTTTTGATTGCCGTCATGGTCTGGGCCTTTGCCCTGATCATCCCATCGCTCAAGCCTTACAATGGAAGAAGACCCGCCCTCATCCATTGGTTGAGGACGAGCATGGGACATTGTTGTTATGTCCACCTCTTCAGACGAAGAAGCACCTGCCGCATTCATGACTTCAACGTCCTGCACAAAGGACAAATGCAATGGTGAAAAAACTCCTAATGGTTTGACCAAAACGGCTATGGAGTCTAGGAAGGGATCTACCTCCCGAATGGTAACGGACCGTGATGCCGTCTGCCGAGAAGATCTTCTGGGAGGAGACGAGCCGGCACTAACGTCCGTGACCTTCTTTCTCCCTCGGGAAACAACAACCTTCTGCCTTTTGGGCCATGGAACCAGCTCAGTGGAAGCTTTCCTCTTATGAGGAATTTCAGGAAGAGGTTCTTCAGTATCCTCTCTCTGAGGTGCTGTAGCAATAGGCTCCTCAAGAACAACTCTCTGCCGTGATGCTGCAACCGGCTCAACTGTCGGTGCGGTGCCTTTCCTTCTGTAACTCCCTATTGTGCGCACTCGTCCTATATCAGCAAGAGTAGGGGCAAACCTAGTCCCTGATATTAAACTCTTCTCACGGTCATACCGAGAATGAAGGGTATTGACCTGAATATAAAACTTGGCAGCAGCAAAGAGCATGTGGGTGTCAGGCTTATCTTCTAGCAGGGTAAAAACTACCCCCGTACATCCAGTATTATATTAGTCCCATGCACGTGCCCCGTCGATCAGACTCCCTATCGACTGTAGATGAGGGCTGGGATTGCCCAAGAGAAGCTGGCGGTAGCCGAATTGCTGTGCAAAGCGACTCGACAAATAAGGTTCCAGGAAAGTATGGTTCCTATTTCAGAACACCAGGTGGGAAGGCCTGATGGACTGGAGCCAACGAAATGCCCCAATAAGAAGGCTAGTAGTGAGTGCTCCCTCATCTACTAGGGTGTCTCCTGCGCGGCCACTACCAGACGGAGGCGGCACTCTGAAGAATTCATAGTTCTGCAGAAAACTCAAAGCCTTCCTGCAAACATGTACCCCTGTAACGGTCCAATCAACATCTTTGAATCTCCAAAAAAGGTATCCCCCGCCAAAGAGTCTGCCGTCAGCCCGGCATTCATCGATCTGGGATAATGCAGCAACAGCCATCCCATCAGATAATGAAAGGAAAACTCAGTCCTAGCAAAATCCTTTCTGCTATCGGGTTTTATCGCATTCACAGCGAAGTATCGCAAACACCGTTGGATGGCACAAACCATCGCTGAAAACAGAGCAAATTGGTATCCAAAGGCCAGTTTTACAGCCGAAAGTATCATACCGCGGCTTATTCTTTCAATAGACCCTGAACCACCAGGGACTACACAATCACGAAGCCATGTAATCAGGAAAGCGGCTAGCACCACCTTTTTTGACAGCTTGAACTCGGCCTGCCTGAAGAAATAATAAACCAGAAAGTTTCCCTCAGGGTCATCACTATCTTCGGCGTCTACAGCCCCGTGATCTGCCATCAACTGCTCTATCTCAGATTTCGTCGAGGGCTTACGAGATGAGAAAGAGATTGGGCTGTCTTCTTCTTTTCGGGTGAAGATGTAGTTGGTCCAGGCCCTCGTATGGGGAAGAGACCCCTCAGTCTTACCCTTCTTCGTGATCTGGTGACAAATAAAAAGGTGACAGAGTAACTCTTTGTATACCTCCATCATCTCGGAGTTCTCCCTCTCCAAATCCAGGAGCTCCGCATCATAGGGGACATATTCTGCATATGACTTCGTCCCCCAGGGAAGTTTGGATATCGCCTGTATCTCATGAAGAGCCAGACCCATCTCCCCACCCGGAGTAAAGAAGGTACATGTGTGATGGTTGTATAACTCCGCCAAAGAAACAAACATTGGCCAGTTAACCTTAGTGCCATATTGGGTGGCTCTAACGGCATAAAAAAAACCTACAGCTTTTAGGGTAGCCTCGTAAGTAGAGAGCACCCATCCAGTAAGGTTGCTCCAGAATGGGATAGAATATCTCCAACCTTCCATCCGCAGCTTCGCTCCAGGATATGACTCCTTTTTTGATAGCATCAAGTTGGAGAGAGTCTCAGCAGCGTAAGGGTGAAGATCAGTCGGGACATCATTCATTACGACCCCAGGATGTAGCCCCGTCATGGAGTAGGACGTGGAGCCCTTGACATACTTGAACGTGTCCTTCTTTCGGTCACCAGAGTTGAATTAGATCCTGCCAGAAACAACCCCATGCAGTTCAGGGGTAAGGTCCAATTTCATCTTCCTCTACACAGCCAGATCAGTAAACGCTGACAGAGGGTATTGGCGCTTCATCGATGGCAACCATATTCTTTGGTTATTTAACTTAACTACCAGAGGGTCTTCTAGACATATCGTCTTATCATCCTTGAATCACATACTGTCACCGAATAGAAAGTATGGCTTTTTGAAATGACGTGCCCCTCCGAGCAAGAGCTTCTCGTCGTTAATCATCTGCTTCAGGAAGGTCTTGTCCTGTTCAAGTATGGCGATCGTCCGTTCTGTAGGCTGGTCATGACTGATCTTGGCCTGAACCTTGTTGACCATGTTAGTTATGACGCTTGTGCCGAGGACTTGGCAAGCAGAGCCGAAAGGGATTCCACCAAGTTTCGAGACTAACATGTTAACTGCAAGGATAGAACAGAAAAGTCAGATTCAGAATCTGCAAAAAACTAAGTGATGGAGGAATCCTATGCGCCCAAAGGGTTTTGCGCCAAAAACAGCATATGGATGCAGAACATACAGCAGCATGCGGGCATATAATATGCGGCGGCATGTGGGCGCATAACACACCACAGTGTGGGCGCATGCATCTATGGGTGCATATGAATGCTCACAGAAACATGTTGCCTTAGGCACATGCACCTAGGCAGAGGAAAAATCTGAGCGTCGTAAATTAATGCTCAACACTTTGTTTTGAGGCATAGCCTCACCTAGGATCGGGTCTTGGACTGACGAGGATGTTGTCGCAGGAGGAGAGACACTCGGTGCAGCCCCTTGCCCTTTGCAGATCTCTTGGCGGTCTTAGGAGACATGGTTCGTACAGAGAAGAGATAAAAAGTCTTTTTGAAAGTTTTGAAGTAAAAGAGAATAATGAATTTTCTCTCTTCAAAAGCCTATTTATAGGCATGGGCCAAATACTATGCTCCCACTACTCCTATGCGCCTATGCGTCCACCGCATACTATACGCCCATTACGGCTTATGTGCTCACATGAAGACCCTGTCTCTTGCATATTATGCGACTGCCACTCACTGACATGGACAATGCATGAAGGATGGACCTCTTCAAATTCCACCCCGATGAATCTGTCAGTTCACATTTTTGAGGCAGATCTCAATAGCCATCTCTCTGACAGTCTGGCCAAACTCTATGCGCCCAAAGGGAGAGCTATGCTATGTGCCCCCTGCATCACGAGAAGACGGTCCATGCTTCTTTCAAAGTATTTCGAACTCGTTCAAGTATCGAAAACTTTGAAGGGGGTCTTATAGAAGCATGAAAATTTTAGCAGTCTTGACAACCATGCACCCAAGCCAGAGAAGTCATATGCGCCCAAGCCAGAGAAGTCATATGCACCCAAGTGACAAGAGCATGTTATGTGCCCAAGTCACCAGAGCATTTTATGCGCCCAAGCCACCAGAGCGAGCTATGCGCCCAAGTCACCAGAGCAAGCTATGCGCCCATGCGCCCACTCTGGACCCCTCCAGCAGGGGGTGCATAGCTCTGTTTCAGGCTATGTGCCCAAGTCAGAATAGCCCTCGACTCGGTCAAACCCACGATCAATCGTGCACCGAAGCATACAGCCACGTCAGTCTCCACGAACAGTCATGCACCGCAGCATGCGGCCACGTCAACCACACGATCACGCAGTATGTATGCACCTACACTCTATACGCCCAAATCAGGACTATACGCCTATATGAAAATTAGTGTATTTTCTCATGTGGGTGCATAACATCATTCCAGCACGGAAACGACTATAAAAAGGGGTCTCATACCTCTTCAAATGACAGAACGGAGAGCAATTTCAAGAACCAAATTGCTGCACTTCTTGCCAGTGAGCCGAGAGTTAGCAATTTTCTTAGGTTTTCTCCCACTTTTGTAATCGGAGTGTCAACGAAGTAAAGGAGGAACTGTCGCTCGATCTCCATCGTCCCATTTTCCAAAATTCTTTTTGTACTCGGGGATCCTCAGCGCAGGATCTCTCAAGCGTACTCGATTTGTGTTTCCTTGCGCCAATAAGAAAAGACAGTGTTTTTTTTCTTTTTTGTGTGTGGCCACAGTTAGTTTATGTACTCGTTTCCATCCTGACTGGATACGTTGACAATATTTTTAGGAGTTGTTATTCCCTCATTATTGGACTACGGGATGATGCTAGCTGAGGCGGATCTCGATATTCTTTTACCGTGAGTTGTCTCCCAGGAGTTCTAGGCCTGGTAGTTATTTTAGTTTTTTATTATTTTTCTTCCGTCTCATTTTTGTCTCATATGATCCTTTTGTAGATTCTAGTTGTTCTAGTGATATTATTATCTTTCTTGTCTTATCTTCCTTAGCTTTTATGATATGATTTGAGTACATTTATAGTTATGGATCGTTTAGATGTTGTAGTTAGTATCGGGTAGTTGACAGCGCTCTATCGTCGATATTGCGATGTATAGAGCCTAAAAATCAAGTTGTGCCATGTTTTTACTGCTCAGTAATCAAGTTGCGCCCAAAAAATCAAGCTGCGCCACTGTTATGAAGCTCAGAGATCAAACTACGCCACTGATTAGGTTGCGCCATATATCAGACTACGCCTAATCACATTGCACCAAAGTCTACGTAGCATCTGACAAATAATTGCCATCATTAACTGACAGCACTGACAACTGACAGCACGATAAACGAAGAAAATCTTTTCGAATCCTGCAAAGCATGGCGCTCGAGACGATTTGATAACAGCTGTTCTGCGCACTCTGTGAGTTATACCTAGACGCAATCTGAACAAATTCTCCTCACACATTCAAATGCTGCCACATGACTATGCACTGAGTTGCGCCTAGGCACAACCCAATCAAGCGCAGTTTGACTCGTTGACTGAAGCTCGTACAACTTAATAAAATTGAGGCAACTTATGTTCTAAAGAATGATGACGTGGCGCACATGCCACTAATCTCTCAAAACATGTCCACTACTCTGTAAACGACCATGCACATCTCAATCATATGATGCCACACATCTAAATATAGCTAGTACACGTTCGAGTAACTGAATGAAAGTTGGCACAACCTGAAGTGGCGCAGTTCAACCACGCGCACATCAGAATAACTGCTAAAACAGTTATTTTCAGAACTCTATAAATAGAGTTTCCAATCATTATCAAGGGGGATCAGAGATCAAGAATTCTTGTAAAAGTGCTGATGCATTCTCCAGAGGCTTTAGTCTTCAGGTTCATATAGTCCAAGGGATAAAGCGATCGTCTTCTGATTGGATTCCTAAAGTTGTACTTCCCCAGAATTTATTGTACTTTGTATGATTCCTTTTACGTTTGGAGCAAACTTTTTTTTTGTAAACAAAATAGCGACTCTGCTGGGAACGACTTTCTCCTCCGACGAGAAGGTGATAACTCAAAGTGATACTGCGTCAATCGGCAAGACGCAGAAGACTCTGGTTGTTCAAGTCAACCAGACAGCCTACGAGGATATGATCAACACCAAGAGCAACAAGCACATTGTGGCTATCACCAAGAACAGAACTGTGTGGACTCCTAAGTCTTCCTTAGTTGTTGTTGCCCAGGCACAACCTGAGCGCTCAGTGGCTAAAGCAAAATCTGTTTCTATGGCTCAGGCGCAGTCCACTCCCTCTGCTGCCAAGGCGCAGTCCGCTCCCTCTGCTGCCAAGGCGCAGTCCACCCCCTCTGTTGCCCGCATGCAACCTACTTCCTCTGTTGCCAAGGCGCAGTCCGTTTCCTTTACTGCCAAGGCACAGGCCAAGGCGCAATCCACTCCTATTGCCAGAGCGCAATATACTCATCTTGCTGCCAAGGCGTAACCTATTCACCTTGCTGCCATGGCTCAACCAGTAGCCCATTCTACTAAGGCGCAACCTAAGCATCCTGCTATCCAGACGCAGTTTGCACACCATGCTGCTTTGGCACAACCCAAAGGAATTAGTCTTTTGGCTATTCCTTCTTCTTCTCCAGTCCTGAACTTGGAGAAGAAATGTTCTAGTACTACTACTAGACAGAACAAAGGGAAGGGTCCTTTGACACTTCCTCAACTTGTACAACCTGCGCCTAATATGGTTCAACAACAAGACAGAGGGAAATGCTTCTTAGCTAACCCTTCACAAAATAAAGGAAAGCACATTTTGGTCTTTTCTCAATCTTCCTCAGTTTATGACTCAGAGGAAAATATCTCAGATTGTATTCCTTTGAATAGAGATTCTTCTATTCTCAATAGAGGTCTTCAGATCTCTGCCAGGGGAAAGAATACTGACCAAAGAGGCATCCTGCCTACCCCCATGGTAACTACTCAAGATCTTCCAACCTTGCATATTTCAAGATCCAAGCAAGAAAAGTTGCTGGTATCTCAAACAGATGCACCGGGAGCAGAATTCTCTGAATTACGTGTCTATCTCAACAAGCGACAATCAGTATCAACCTCGGTAAAATGCAAGTATCCTACGCCAAAGGCCAACTTGCACCAGAAACACAGTTTTGAAAAGAAAGATCCAATCACTTATGCTAATGAGTTAAGTACCTCTCTGTACACCCACGGAACTTAGCATCTTAAAAACTGGAGACATGTTCCTAATATCATTAAGGAATATGTTCCTCCGACTTCTTTTCGTCCCGTGATGGTAACTGATCTCCGAGAACGTCTTACACAAAAACGGGAGATCACAGAGATGTCTCACTTACCTCTAAATTACTCATCAGAACGTCACTGTCTTCATGAAATGGTCATCAAGTATTGTTGCCAATCAGCTAAACGATTTGTCTTCGATCGTCTGAACTATGCTTCAACTCCTGAACCTATGATGGGAGATGAAGATGAGCTGTTATATGCTTCTGTCAATATGACTTTCCAAGACACTGGGGTAGAAAAACTTCAAAGAAGGGCACGTCTCACAATCTGAGTCAACAATACTTGGGTCAACTCCGTAAAACTAATGAAGGGGTCTTTCAACATACTAGATCGAAAGATCAGAACTTGGACCAGGATGTCTTTAATCAGGAAGATCTTCCCATCACTCATCTGGGAGAAGATTCTTTTTCTGACTTTGACGCAGATAGTGAAAGCTCTGAATAAACTATCTCATTAATAGTGGCAAGAGAAGTAACGGCATATGCCATTACAGAAGATTAAGACGCTTCCAGTTCAGCCAGTCAAGAACAACGAATTGCGGTACTGGAAGACAAACTGAAGACAATGGCTGAAATGGTCGCAAGTATGAATACCATAATCGTGGCTCAATATGGAGTGCCACCGGTTATAAATCCTGCTACACATCCTGAGCTCATAGCATCTTCTGTACCTGTTAATGTTGGTCTGGAGGTACCTCCTTCCCAGGTTGCTTCTGTACCAATTCAAGCTGCTCCCAGTCTGTCTGGTGCTGGGGATAGTAATTACCATGATGTTCCTCCTCCTAACAATTCAAATCAACCCACCAATTCACAGACTTCAAGGGATGCTAATGAAGCTGTAAAACTCTTACGTACCCAGTTTGAGGCCTTTAAGCAGAAGGATGGTCTACAAAGACTTGGGATAAAATAACCTTATCCTGCTGAATGGAAGGAGGTTCAATTTTCTCCTAAATACAAGCTTCCTACCATTATGATGTTTGATGGCAGTACTTCTCCAAGTCAATACATCAATAACTTTGAAGTGATAACTGATCAATTACATCCAAATGATGTTCTTCTTACCAGGGTGTTCGTCGATTGTTTAGCCTGTGCAGCATATGACTGGTACCGTAGCTTGCCTAATGGCTGCATAACTTCCTTTGCTGGTTTTAAGCAAATGTTCTTAGAACGATTCTATGAGGGGGTCAACGATATGACTATGTCTGCCCTTATCAAAATTAAACAAGGACACAATGAAACCACGAAGAATTTTATTGAATGATTCTGTCGAGAGGCACTTAAAATGCCTCTAGGAACTCCACCTGCGGTAACAATAGACACTTGCAAATCAAACTTGTTGCCTATTATCAGAATGTGGATAGGATCGACACAATTTCAAGATTGGCCTTCTTTCATTGTGAATGCCAAAGCGGCGGAGGTTAGTGCTAAGAAATTCAAACAGCAAGGAGTTCAAATGGCTAATCCGAACCAAGATGAACATCCTACCTCCGGCAACAATAATCGCCAAAACAATCATAAGGGCAAGGAAACTTTGGCCATCAATCTCAAGGGCAAGGAGTCGTCGTTGGCTGTTAATGTTGCTCAGACTGCACCCACTTCATCAGCACCACCACAAAAAGTACCTCGTCCAAAAGAAGAATATTCTTTCGATGAAGATGATATTATGAGCATCTTCAATTGCTTGATCAAAAGCAATAAACTTTAACTGTCGAAGGCAAAACGGCCAGAGGAAGTGGGTAAGACTGACCACACTAAATATTATGTTTATCACAGGTTTATAGGGCATCCAACTCGAGCATGCTATGTGCTCAAAGGCAAAATTCAAGAAATGGTCAACTCTGGAGCAGTTACTCTTCAACAGGATGAGAAGACTGTGACAGCCAATGTCGTCTCTGTGCAATTTGGTGACTTTCCACCATAACTAGTATAAGATGGTGTTGTTTCCATTCCGAAGGCTACTCTCGAGATCGTGAATCTTTTACCGCCCCAAAATGAAGGTCTTGTTCCACTATCCACTGATAAAGGAGAAATCATATGGATTCATCCCGATCTAGTGGCAGATTTTGAAATTCCTTCTTCTACAAATCAAAAGAAGCGTTCCAAAACTAAATCGAAGAGCTGTAATATGGTATCTTTCGAACCAGTAGCAGAAGAAGAAATTCTAATCGGCACCAGATCTGAAAAACCTTATCTTCGAGAGTATCTCGAAACTCAAGAGAATTATGCCCCATCTCTTGATGTTCTTCCTGTATCATCTTTCCCTGCTGAGAATATACCATCTACATCCTCGCCAGTAGTGGAACCAATTCCTCCTAAACCAACATCAGCAGACAAGGGAAAATAACATGTCCGCTTTGACAAAGCATTGAAAAATTCCTCATCTCTCGGACTTGAGAAACCATATAATTTTGACATATTGGCTCAATTGGCTAACACTCCAGCAAGATTATCAATCTTTGAACTATTACGTCTCTCAAAAGAAACTCGAAAAACGTTAAATGAAGCCTTGATGCAAGCTGATGCTTGTCTTACTCTTCTCAAGAAGCCTGAAAAAGAACCTGTTAGCTGTACACATTGTCATAGTGTATTTGAATTAATATCCAACATCACTTTTACATAAGATGACATGCTATTAGAAGACAAACGTCATGATCGTCCTCTCTACTTCACAGGGTATGTAGACACCATAAAAGTCGATCGCATTCTGATTGACCCAGGGTCTGCTCTTAGTAGCATGCCGAAGACTTTGCTGGATGCCTTAAAGATCCCGGTGTACAACCTTTCTACAACTATCACTACTATCTTGGGGTTCAATCAAGAAAGAAGTGAACCTTTGGGAAAGATACGCCTAAAACTTCAAATCGGCAATCTTCGTACGAAGGTGACTTTCTACGTGGTTGATAATTATGGCTCATACAATGCTTTGCTGGAAAGACCATTCCTCCACGAACACAACATTATACCTTCTACTCTCCACCAATGTTTTAAATATGTGGATGGCAATGGAGAAGTACAGAAAGAAGTTGCAGACTTAAATCCTTTCAAAGGAGTTGAAGCGTACTGCAATGATTTTTGCATATACAAAAAGGAATTCATGAAGGTGGTATTGGCAATGGATACTGATGAAGAACATAAAGGCGTGCCGAATGATACTCTAGTAATCCCTGTCAAAGGCGTACTTCCTGTCCTCAGTCTTCTAAGACATTGACTATCTACCTTCCTTCTCACAAGAAGCAGCCTCCTGGTGTTAATCAGGAACAAAGGGAGCTCACCTCTTCTTAGCCACTTGTAATCGACCTTCATCGTAAAAAGCCTCCTCCTCCTTCTCATTCTTCTTCTTCCCCTCTAGTTATCAATCTGACTAAGCCTGTTAGGGCTAAAAGTCCTGTTGTAAATGATGATGTAAAGATCAATAAAGCATCTCCTTTGCAGTATACTAATGTCTCTTATTATACTCAATGTTATTTGGATATGCTAAATAGCTTTAAGCCACTTACAATAGGAGTCGTATTATCTCTCCAAAATATAGTATCACTGGAATCAATACAAGAATCGTTCTTCCTAGTACCGTCTCGTAAGAAAGGTGAAACTCCTATACTTTTTAATAAAAAAGAAGAACAAAAAATCATGCCCGACGACGATAATAAGGATGATACAAGAAGGCTACAACTACGTCGATATAGTCCACAATCCAAGGCAATCATCCGCAAAATGGGCTATGATTTCAAAACTGGTCTCAATAGCGGCAAAGGAAGGCAAACTCCTATTCGTATTTATGTTCCAAAAGGAAAATCATAACAATACTACAGCAAAACAAAATGAGGATTAGGTTATACTTCACCACTTCCGACTCCAGAATCTTCTAAATCTGATGAAGAAGAACGATCTAACTCTTCTGATTCTATCTCATGGGATTCTGACACCAGTATCGGTCATGTCCATCGAGTAACAGTATCTTCTAATATGGTGTCTACCGAGTTCTGATACGATGACGAGGATGATATTGAAGAAGCTCCTGAAGCAGATCCTTGGGCACAAAGGATGGACACTCAGTAGGAACTCTATTTTGAACAACGAGAACCACCTACAGAGGATCAACTAATCCAGATTGTTATTGGAGAGAAAGGTGTACCACGACCAATCTTCATTAGCAAAAATATCCCAGAGGATGATAAACAAGAACTGATTCACCTTATTCGTGAATATATCGATGTCTTCGCCTGGAGTTATGAAGATATGCTGGTTTATATCCTCAGGTCGCAACTCATAAACTTAACATTTTGCCTAATGCCAAGCCAGTCAAACAACAGCAACGGCGATTCAAGCCTGAGATGATGGATGAGATAGATGACGAAGTCAAAAAGCTTATTGCTTGTGGTTTTATCAGAGAAGAACAGCATCCTGACTGGGTAGCAAATGTTGTACCAGTCATTACCAAAATATGGCAAAATTGCAACGAATTTAGCGACTCCATGAGAGGACGTCGCTAATTTTTGGGAATTTAGCAACGTGTAAATGTGACGTCGCTATCCGTCGCTGGTGGCGACAACTAGCAACGAATAGTGATATTAGTATATTAAATGGGAACCTGCGTCGTAATTTTATCGCTACACGTCGCTAATTATTTCAATATAGCGACGCGTAGCGATGACTGTTATATTACGTCGACGTATATTAATAATCAGCGACGTTTAGCTATGTCGCATGCGGACGTCGCTAAATGTTTCATATAGGGTGCAGTCGAGGGTTTCTTTTCTATTATTCCCCGGCCGAAATTTTTTCCTCCCCAAATTTCCCGCTCTCCCTCCTCCGGCGCTCGAAGCCTCCTCCGGCGCTCGTACCCTCCTCCGGCCTCCTCCACCTCCGGCCTCCTCCTCTTCGCACCCTCCTCCGGCCTTCTCCTCAGGTAGCCCCCCCCCCCCCACTCTCTCTCCCTCTCTCTCTCTCTAGGGCACTGCTTTGGGACTATTTTGGGTAGCCCCCCTCTCTCTCCTCCTCCTCGCACCATCCTCAGGTAGCCCCCCTTCTCCTTCGGTAGCTCTTTTTACTTCCAAATTTGTTTTTCAGTGTCGGAAAAAACCATCCCTAGGAATTAAAACTGAATTGGGAGAACCTGTATTTTTCTATCTTTTATGCTTTCTTAGGCACACAGTATCGAAATATGGTCTGTTGAGCCTAATTTTGGTGAGGATTGATCTCTGATGATTTGCCTTATTATAATGGATTAGCAAAATTATGTTTAATTTTGGTGAGGAATAATTGATCTCTGATGATTTGCCTTTCTATCCTTCATCATTTATAAATTCAGTGACAATAGCACATACAAATTATTTTCTTGGGAATGTACAATAGCAATAAAAGAACTGCTAATAAATTTTAAATTTAACAAATGAGTAGGTTTTTAATTTGGGTGGTCACTCAAATCAGCAGTATTGATCTCTTGATACTTACTATTCTTGCTAGAGTAGAGTATCATCGTTGTCTGCGAGAGACTTAAGAGCAGCAAGAATGGAACTGTAAGAGCTAATAAACTAGCTAGTCTCCTGTAGAGAATTCTTTTAGATGTCAAACGTTTCAATTTTGCTACGTAAACGAATAAAAGAGTGAGTAAATAATATTGGAATGATAATATTTAAATGTCAGAACCTTGGAAGTTGGAAATGGACTTGTTATATAATTGATTGAAGATTAATTCAGAGCCACACCAAGGGAGTGGTCAAATTGATTTTAATAACTGCAACAGAACCCAAAAAGAGATGATAACCATCACTCTAGTACTTATGAGAATGAGATCCCAATTTTCGGTTCAAGTATTATGGATCAGTTTAAACTATCAGAAGAAAATAAGGAGATGGATAGACATCCCCTGGAAGTTATACTGTTAAGTCCGCGTGTATCACCAAAAGTCGGTGGTCTGGTGGTAACATTAAGCCATAGTGTATTTATATATGTATCAGTCATAGAAATCCTATACTAACATATTGTTCAGTCGGCAAACCAATAGATTTATTCAGTCCAGTGAGTTTGAGTTTGTCATAAGCTGTGTAAGGACAGTAGGCCATCTCCATTGGGGTCTGATTTTGAATTACATGTTTCTAATGTGAGGGGTGTGTCTTGGTTTGGAAGTAACTGTCCCATTAATCTGATTTTGAATTATATATACCAGCCAGACACTGTCTCTGTAGCCATTTGACTGGCGAGGCAGAAATCTATGTACAACATTTGCTATAAGGAATTTGCATTAATCTACGGTACGACATCGTGATCAAAACATAGTCCCTGCAGCCATTCGACTGGCGAGGCAGAAACTATGTAGCCGTAGATAAAGTTGACTGTCCTCTGACCCCCATCGCTCGGCAATGATGATACGACAACCTATCACTACATCTTTTAGTAGTAGATAATGTCTTAGTATTACATTTTGTGGGTTCATCTTATTGATTCTGTTACATCCTTCAGATACTATATTCGATAAGAATATATACTACACCATATGTACAGAACATAGATGATTCACACTAATGTATGCTAGAATAAATTTTGGGTTGTATTCTGAGCCATTCTTCCCTACACTTGGAAATTAAGCATGTGAAATATATCGTTGAAGAACATAAAACTTGTGGTCGTACAATCGTCACTTTCGTGCGTCAGTTCATGTCGGTCTTCACTTTCTGTAGTAATTATCTTAAAATGGATATGAATTACTATCTGCGGAACCGTTTATGGATGTACAATCGCCATCCTGATGAATTATTATCTGTGTCAATCTTTGCATAATTATCTTAAAATGGATATGAATTACTATTTGTGGAACCGTTTGTGGATGTACAATCGTCATCCTGATGACATGTACGGTGTGCGGAATGAATTTATACAGGGTGTGCAACAGTTCCTGCAGTTTGCCAAGGCGTTCCCTCAGTACATGGACCGTACAAGAATTAAGTGTCCATGTGTGAGATGTCGCAACTTGAAATATTATTCGGAAGTGGATGTGACATATCATTTGTATTCGAGGGCTTTTAAGCCAAATTATTATCAGTGGACCACACACAGAGAACTTGTGCCTTTAGCCTCCGAGCCGGAGCCTTATGTGGAGCCTTATGTAGATGTCTACGTGCATGCTGATTACGACCAAGGGTGGATGAACATGGTTTTCGATGCTGCGGGGCCTAGTTTCGATCCGAACAATCAATATGCAGCTGAGGAGGCACCGAATGCCGATGCTGCAAAGTTCACGGAGTTGCTGGAGAATGCAAGGACTCCTTTATATCATGGTTGTGATGACCATTCACCGTTGGAGGTGATTACAAGATTGTTGAGCATAAAATCAGATTTTAACATGTCTCAAGAATGCTACAACCGAATCCTGGAGTTAATTAAAGATATATTGTCGGAGGGTGGCAAGTTACCTAAAGACTTTTACCGATCCAAGAGAATGGTGAGATCGCTCTGGATGTGGTATAAAAAAATTGATGCATGTCACAACGGATGCATGTTGTACTATAAGGACGACAAGAATGAAGACGCCTGCAGATTTTGTGGTACCGATCGCTTCAAGGCAACTAGTTCAACAAGGACTTCTGGTGCACGCAAGCCAACAGATTCGATGCACTATTTGCCTTTGACGTCGTGGTTGCAGAGGTTGTTTATGGCAAAGGAGACAGCTGATAATATGAGTTGGCACAAGCGAAAACTAATAGATGGAGTACTAGATCATCCATCCGACGGGGATGCATGGAAGCACTTTGATCGAGTGTATCCCGATTTTGCTTCGGAGCCGCGTAATGTCAGATTGGGGCTTTCCTCCGACGGTTTTACCCCATTTGGACTTTCGGGCTCACAATATTCTTGTTGGCCTGTGATTGTTACAACGTACAACTTGCCGCCTTGGATGTGTATGAAGACCCTCCATGCGCACCTCGGGACGAGACGAGGATGGAGTTGGACCGAAGGTCCTACGAAGTAAGTTAAATGAATATATATATATATTATGCATGTCTGTATATCTATATATATTCATTAATACGTCGGTTATCGTTGTATACAGATATCGTCCCTCGTCAGTACAGAGAGCGTTGGGCTCCTTTCTAAGGTCCAACTATGGGGGTCCGTGGATCATCTACTCGGATGCCTCGGAAGAGAGGAAGGCATTCTGGTTTGCCCACTTCAAGGTAACTAAAGATAGTTAATTTAGTATGATTAATATAATTTTAAGCATTTTTTAGAACTTATTATTTTAATTTGTAATTATTGTAGAGGACTTATTTTTATCCACCACACCGGGCCGAGCAGATTGAGAGGCAGTTTCCTGTCGTCGCCGCCAAGTTGATCCGTGATGCAATTGATGATCAGAAAGCTCGTCAGCGCTCCGGAAAGCCGATTGCTGGTTGGATCACACCTGACTAGCGGACCGCGATGATGGCTCGATTTGAGGAGCCCCGATACAGAGAGCGGTCAAAGAAGGCGAAGGCGGCTAGGACGAGGACCGGAAAGTGGTGTGGTGGATCGATTCCTATGACGGAGCATTTTCGTCGTCTGGTATGTAATTTATTACAAAATATAAGATTTTATTGATAGTAGGAGTATATAATTTTCTATTTTACTAAAGAATAAAATATAACAAACACGCAGGTAAAGAGGGGCGAGGACGCAAACATGGTGACCGTCTTCATGGCCATCCATCGGAAGGACGGGAAGCTCATCGACGACCGGGTTACTAAGAGCTATGTAAGTACTAATTTAGATTTCGTTTAATTTTTAACACAACTTGAAGAATATACAGATAACCATATAGTTAATAATAATTAAATACTTTAGACGTTTATTAGGCTAATTTAGGTAAGTACTGATTTATAGAGATGTACAATGATTTCTAGGAAGAGTTTGTTAGGCTACGTGATGAGAGTACGAGTGCTAGTGTACCGGCTGAGGGAGGGGTTGGTACATCGGAGCCCTCTCCGCCTCAGTCGGAGGATGAGCTCTGGAAGACCGCTGTTGGTGGTCTTCAGAGGGGTACGTACTACGGTACGGGGTCCTACGGCACATTTATTGCGACGCAGGCATCCAGGACTCCCTCTACCAGTGCGCATTCACAGCCGTCACAGGCCGAGTCGTCTCGAGTCGAGGGTACCATTGCCCGCCAGATTTCTGAGCTGCACGACGATATGCTGAGGAGGATTTCTGAGCAGCCAGGGTCTCAAGCGCAAGGGGACACTGTGTCGATCACCGCACGCTTTGACGAGCTCGAGCGCACCGTGCGGCACGTACAGGGGACGCAGGAGTCCATTCACGACACTGTTACTAGGATAACAGCTTGCATAGAGCAATGCAGCGCCAGACTGCTAGCCCTAGAGGAGACGTGGATGCACCCATCTCCAGCTGCTATACTGTCTCCTTCTCCAGCGGTTACACTGCCTCCTTCTCCAGCGGTTGCATTGCCTCCTCCTTCATCATCGTCGGTGGTTCTTACACCGGAGCAGTATGCTTACCTTCTTTCCAGGAGCAGTGATGCTCCTCCTGATCAGCCGTAGTCAACATATATATATTATTGTGTGAAGGCCCATTGTTGGGTCTTTTATGTGGTTATACATATATTATTCTTATGTGGAGCATTATGTTTGACAATATTGTTACAATTTTTTATATATCTGTGTTGATTGATGAGATTGTGTTTTAAACGTGTTCGTGATTGTGTGTATCTGTGTTGTTTGATACTGTGTTCGTGATACACATCGTCGCTGTTGTAACAAATGCTGTAGGGGATGCTGTAAATGCTATTTTTTTCAACATTAGCGACATTCAACGACGTTCAGCGACGACCAGCGACGAAAGCTAACGTCGCTAAGTAAGTATCAAAACGTCGCTAACTGTGATGAATACCGTCGCTGATCGTCACTAAACGTCGCTACGTACCACGTCGCTAAACGTCGCTATATGTCGGTACTATAGCGACGTAGCAAAGTCACAGAACGTCGCCATTTGGCTCTCAAGCCAGGTCAGCATCGATGCATGTCAAGTCGCTCAACGTCGTTAGCTTACGTCGGCAACTGCTGTCGTTTTACGTCGCTGGTAATCGCTGAATTAACGACGTGTATGCGTCGCTAAGTGTCATCGCAATAGCGACGTATTACGACGTCGTGTTGTTTAGCGACTAGGTTAATCGCGACAACGTCCAAACGTCGCTAAATACGTCGCTAATTGAAATTAGCAACGTATTTTCCCTATTTAACGACGTCCTGAGGCGTTGCTGATTTGACTGATTTTAGTAGTGAGTTTTGAAGAAGACCGGAAAGGTACGAGTGTGTATAGATTATCGAGATCTCAATAACGCTTGTCCTAAAGATGAATTCCCTCTCCCAATTACTGATGTCATGATCGACAATACTTGTGGATTCGAACGAATCTCTTTCATGGATGGGTTTTCTGGATACAATCAAATCCGGATGAATCCTGAAGATGAAAAACACACTTCATTTTGTACTTCTCGTGGAGTATACTACTATACGGTCATGCCTTTCGATCTTAAGAATGCAGGTACAACTTACCAGCGGGCTATGAGTACTATCTTTCGAGATCATTTGCAAAAGACCGTCGAATGCTATGTTGACGATATTGCTGCTAAAAGTCGTCTAAAGGAATATCACATCCAAGATTTAAGAACTATCTTCAATCTAATGTGCCAGTATAAACTCAAAATAAACTCCACTAAGTCTTTTTTGGGTGTCTCTAGTAGCAAATTTCTTGGATTCGTCATTACCTCTAAAGGTATACACGTTGATCCCGAGAAGATCAAAGCCATTCAAGAGATACGTTCTCCATGCAACTTAAAAGAGCTACAGGATTCCAGGGTCGACTTGCTTACATCAGGAGGTTCATTTCGAATTTATCTGGACGTTGCAGACCATTTACTCAGTTAATGAAGAAAGGTGTATCTTTCATTTGGACAGAAGAATGTCAACGAGCATTTGATGACATAAAGCAGTATTTGATGAGTCCACCAGTCCTTGTACCACCGATCTCAGGAATACCCTTCTTGATGTATGTCCGGGCGATGGACCATTCATTAGGAGCTTTGCTGGCTCAGAAAAACAAAGAAGGTCATGAACAAGCCATCTACTACCTTAGTCGGACGATGATTGGAGCTAAACATCGTTATACTCCGGTAGAGAAGGAATGCTTAGCCTTAATATTTGTTGTTCAAAAGACAAGACATTACATCATCGGCCAAACTATTCATGTTATTTTCTGAGTCAATCCTCTTCGGGTCTTAATGAAGAAGCCCAATACACTCAATTCTAGGCTTGCTACATGAGCCATATTATTAGCACAATATGATATGGTGTATGTTCCCCAAAAGTCTGTAAAAGGCCAAGCATTAGCTGATTTCTTAGCAGCTCATCCTGTCCCTGAAACATCTAAACTCTATGACAAAATTCCAGACGAGACATTGGAATCAAATATGGTCTCAGAAGAATTTTTTACTTGGCATTTATTCTTCGACGGAGCATCTAGAATTGGACCTGGAGGCACCCTTGTAGCCGGAGTGAGAATTGTTTTTGTTTCACCAGATGGATTAGCTATTCAGAGGGCTTATTCCTTAGATGAGTCGTGCTCCAATAACGTAGCAGAATATAATGCTTTACTCATTGGACTTCAATTAGCCAAACAACTGGATATTGAATATGTCAAAGTATATGGTGATTCTAAACTGATTGTTAATCAGGTTAGAGGCACGTACGAAGTTCGACATCAAGATCTGGTACCATACCAAGAAACGGTAATTAGAATAGCTTCTTCGTTCAAAGGGCTCTTCATCGAACATGTACGTCGAGCATGTAACACAGAAGCTGATGACTTACCTAACCTAGCTGCAGTCTTGGCAGTTCTAGTCAAAAGACAACAAATGGTTGTTATCTCCAATAGAGAATTGTTTTGTGTTGAAAACAACCATAACAATGAATTCAGTAATTCAACTGAAGTCAATGTCATCAGCGCAGACTGGAGAGCACCTTTCATCGACTTTGCAGTACATGACATACTACCTGAAGATCCTAAAGAAGCTACAAGTATTCGTCGACAATCGCTTCGATTCTATTATAATCATACCACCAAAACTCTCTTTCGACAAACTTTTGATGGATTACTTTTGAGATGTCTTACTGGTGATAAAGCGAAGCAGATATTACGTGAAGCTCACGACGGCATTTGTGGAGCACATCTGCCCGGTCCTAAATTACAGGATCTTATCCGACGAATGGGCTATGGTATCAGATGCCATTAACTATGCAAGGAAGTGCCGAGCATGTCAGATTCATGCAGATTTCATTCACCAACCGTCGGAATTTCTTCACCCGACTGCTGTCTCATGGCCCTTCGAAGCTTGGGGCATGGATGTAATTGGTCGTATCATTCCTCCTTCATCTAAAGGACATCGGTTTTTCTTGGCTATAACTGATTATTTCTCTAAGTGGGTTGAAGCCATACCTTTAGCTAAAGTGAAGACTAGCAGTATCATCAATATCATTAAACATCATATGATATACAGATTTGGCGTACCTCATCAGATCATCCATAATAACGGACCACAGTTTGTCAATCAGAAGTTACTAGGTTCTGTGATGACAACAGAATCAATAATGTTGCTTCTACGACCTATAATCCTGCAGCTAATGGGTTAGCTGAAGTATTCAACAAGACTATCATCAAACTCCTAAAAAGGTTTGTCTCTATTAATAAACGTAATTGGAGTGAGAAGCTTGGAGAATGTCTATGGGCTTATCGTACTACAGTCCGTAATCCCACAGGTTGTACACCTTTTTCTCTGGTATATGGATGCGAGGCTGTCTTACCGCTGGAAATTCAAATTCCATCCTTGAGAATTGCCATTGCTAAGGAACTTACCACAGAAAATAATGATCGTCTTCGGCTTCAAGAATTGGAGGCGCTCAATGTGAAAAGGCTACTGGCCCAACAACATAACAAACTTTATCAAGCCCGTATCTCAAAAGCTTTCAATCGTAAAGTCAAAATACGAACATTTCAAGAAGGCGAGCTAGTTCTTACGGTCAGACGTCCTATGACTATGACCCATATGAGCAAAGGCAATTTTGAAGCAAAATGGGAAGGTCCATATGTGGTAAACAAAGTTTTCTCAAATGGAGCCTACTAATTAACAGATATGGATGGCAGAGTTGCTATGATGCCTATCAATGGCAAATTTCTAAAGAAATATTATGTATAAAAGTAAAATGTTCTTCATTGAGAGGAATAATGTAAATAAAACTTATTTTATTTCAAAAGTAGAAAGAGTTACATAATATCTAGGACGGGGACGAGAACCCGATCCTTCATGACTAAATACATGATTTGCCAGCAATTCAAACATCTCATTGTCTGAACATACTAGTAACTCACAGACGGCTATCCTTATAGCTTCTTCTTCAGCAGTCTTCCCAGGCTCCAACAACTTAGCAATCAGGTCCTATTCTGGTGCAGGAACAGTCAAGCCTTCACCCACTTCTTTCTGAGTAGGCACCGGAGGCTCAGCATGAGGCGTATCAGTCGTATCTTCGATCTTCGGAGTGAGCAAATATTCGGAAGACATTCTGTACAGAGAGAAAAGAAGTTGATGATATCTACAGAAGTTTGTTCTATTTATAGACATAATAACTAGATGATCGGCTTCGAGAACCGATGCGACTTTTCATCTTCAAAAGAAGTCCAACTGTTCATTCATTTATTTTTTCCCCCTAAAAGAGTATGATTGTTCATTCATTCTCATCTTCAAAAATCGAGATGACTGTTCATGCATTCATTCTCATCTTCAAAACCCGAGATGATTGTTCATTCATTCAATTTCTTTTCTTCGAAAACTGAGATGACTGTTCATTCATTCAGTTTCTCCTCTTCGAAACCCGAGATAACTGTTCATTCATTCAGTTTCTCCTTTTTGAAAATCGAGGTGACTGTTCATTCATTTACTTTCTTTCCACTAAAAAATTTGACTATTCATTCATTAGTCTTGGCATTTATTGTCTCTTATTTACTTTCTTGTAAATAAAACCATAGATGATAAATTCTCACAACCAAAATAGAAGAAAGAATTCACTTCCTCTACACCTCTGAATTCCATTTATCTAAGTCAGCAACTTGTCACATCTCTATTACCTCTGATAAAGTTGTCTATTGAAATAACAGTATTTCTAAACATTATATTTGATGGAACTGGGAATTCCCAGGACCCTTAATTTGGTGTGCGTATTGATAGATAGAAAGTTAAACAGATTTAATACGTGTTCTAACCCTTCATAGGCGGAAACTAGGGTTCACGAATTATACATGCGGTGGAAAGAAGACAAGTAATTTTTGGCAATCTCGAGCGGACGACCCCAAGATCTTCTGCACGTATTCCTTCCTCGAGTTGGACATCATGTGGGCGACGATCTCCCAACCTTTTTTTCTCCTTGGCAGCCCTCTCTTTCTCTCCTTACGTGAATCAAAAATTTAGAGAAAGCTTCAGATTTCTGATCAGTAATTTGGCGGCCAGAGAATAGAGGATATATATAGGCTACGGCAGGGACCATGAGGAGAAATTAGGTTTAGGCCTC
The DNA here is from genome assembly GCA_029216955.1 of Iris pallida. Taxonomy (NCBI): domain Eukaryota; kingdom Viridiplantae; phylum Streptophyta; class Magnoliopsida; order Asparagales; family Iridaceae; genus Iris; species Iris pallida. The sequence continues at coordinate 56,355,761 of JANAVB010040619.1, forward strand.
CTAACGTATCTGGATATCCCGTATTCAGCCCGAACACACAATCCAGGCCCATTAACAATAGCTCGGTCCACTAATGAGCTATTGTTGCACTACCTCCCTAATCCTAAATTATGTTTGTGGGCTCCTTTTATTATATGCTCGTTTGGCTCCCCATGTTAAGATATCGTATGTCCGTCGATCAAATTAAATTACTGACAACTATATTGATTCGACATCTTTTATCCTTAAGTAGTACCGCTCAACTTTATTTGTCATGTCGGATATAATCTACCTGCAAGATTTACATGACAATCCTTATGAGCTCCTTAAGCGGACATCATCAACCCGATGTATCGGGACATGGATTCCATTTATAATCAACAGCCCATCATACATACAATGTTATTACCCAATTCATAGAGGTTATTGATTCATAATGAATCTCACCCTTTCATGAGTCAAAGTAATGTACACTGCATATACATGTCTATTATTATATTCGGATTAAGAGCACAAGCATCCATAATAACAGAGGTGTTTGTTCGCTTATGTAGTCAGTACAAAAAGAACAACCTCAAGTGGTCCTATTCAATACACATAAAGTGTACTAGTATAAACCTATAGTCAAGATAGACTAATACCAGATTACACTACAACCTTTCTAATAGATTGTCCAAGTCCATCTAGGTTGTGAACTATTTATATACTCCATAGGGAACTGATAATATGATCTTCTGTGTGACACCACACACCATATTATCTACAATATAGAATATCAGACATTTGCATTAACACTTGCAACAAATACAATATGCAAACATTTGCCCATATGATTCTCATTCAAAATTTTAAGGAAATAAGGTTACTATAAAAGTGATGCTTTTAGTATATAACCCTAACAATCTCCCACTTATACTCAAAGTATTGCTTTTCAGTATACTGTTACAAATCTTCCACTTATACTTAAAGCCATGCTGCTACACATCTGACTCCCATTCCCTCAACATGACTATCAAAAGCCTTAGCTGATAAGCTCTTTGTAAAATGATCAGCTAAGTTGTCAGCTGATGCTATCTTGATCACAACAACTTTTTCTTTCTTTACGAAATCTCGTATCAGGTGGTACTTGCGCTCAATGTGTTTACCTGTCTTATGGGCTCGTGGTTCCTTCGAGTTTGCAACTGCACCACTATTATCACAATAAAGTGTAATAGACTTAGGTAAACTAGGTACCACATCCAAGTCCAACAGAAAGTTTCTGAGCTAAATCGCTTCTTTGGCTGCCTCAGAGGCTGCCACATACTCGGCTTCCATGGTGGAATCAGCAATACATTTTTGCTTGATACTCCTCCACACAATGGCTCCACCTCCCAAAGTAAACACATAACCTGAGGTAGATTTCCTGGAATCCCTATCTGACTGAAAATCTGAGTTTGTGTACCCCAAGGGAACTAAACTTGTAGGAACGAAATCGTAAAGCAGAATACTCTAGAGGGGGAGTGAATAGAGTAAGCAGCAGAATATTGCTAATTAAAAATCTCGTTAGAAGTTAGATCACAGATATAAAAATAATCACAAAGTAAATGACAGTAATGAAAAAGTGGTCAGAAGGCAAATGCAAACACCGAGATTTATATTGGTTTCCCTCTTGTGAGGACTAGTCCAGTCGGAAGAACTCTAGCTTCTAGTTGAATCTACTATTGGAAAATTCTGCAAGTTTTCATACGAAGTCCTTGCAACTTCTATAGACACGAGCTTTGATACGAAGAACTCGACCAACTTCAATTGTGGAGAGTTGTTTCTTCAATCAAGCCTCTGATTACAACCGCTCTAAAACTTCTAGACCGTACCGCACTGGTAAATCGACTAGAGGATTGTAACTGGCTTGGGATTTGAAAATATAAGCTTTTGAGAACTCTTTGGAGAAAATGTAAGCTTTAGAAGAGAAGAGACTGAAAGTGAATTGGTGATTTAAAATGATCGAAATCCTTCTCTATTTATAGTTTTTCCAAAGACAGAACTCTGACAGAATTCGGGCAGAATTCGGACAAAACTCTTAGTAACAAACCACAACTGAAGGGTGACCAAGTTTAAAATCAAACGTTCACATAACGGTCAACTTGGCCGAACTCTAGTCGAGTTCTGCTAGGGTTCTGCCAGTTGATTTTGAGAAAAATCATTTTGGCTTTTTCAAAAGTCCTTCAGAAGCTTTTTGTAAAAAGGATGTTTTTCAAAACATAGGTCATTTTTAAAAGGATAGGGTGATTTTGAAAAATAATTCTGAACAGCCTATTTGCCAGTACGACTTGGTGTACAATGTATTCCTATACTCAATAAAATAAAAAATTACATTGCTTTGAAGGAAATACATTCTGAATGGCAAACAGCTTCGGTCTTGAACATAGTAGATATCCATTGTTGAGCAGTGTCCAAAACGTCGTAGGTAAACATCTGAATTGCCTTGTATTTATATCGAGACAGAGTTTGATCAATTATTAAAATTAGGTTTGACCATGACCAATGGGCCAACAATCTCCTCCATTTTGATAATTGACAAACCTTGCCGATATAACATCAAAGTATGGATCAATTCAAAAATGTATAATACCAGAGAAAACAAAAATTGTTCATAACCTGCATTCATGAAGATGTTAGATCCTATTTCTCCCCCGTTGTCACTTAGCAAAATAATTTCAAAAGAGAAAGCTCCCCCGCAATAAATGCATAAGTAACACACAGTGAAGAAACACAAGAAATATATATAAAACAGTCATCACAGGCATGGTATAAGAAAGATTATATAAACAACACAGCCATGGTATTTGTCACAGGCAGTTCATATGGAAGCATAAAAAAAGAAAGATAATGTTATAATAAAGCTAAAACAAATAAAATGCTGAATAATAAACTAAATGAAACATATGCTAAACTGAGGCATAATAAAACCATGTCTATAAAGAGTCACAGATAATAACTAAAATAAAGAGTACTGATAATATCTTGGAATGTCGGAGCATTTCCAAGTAAACATAAGACAAAATATCAGTCTCAATATGTAACATCTCAAAAATCATCATCCTCATCATCATCGTCATCGGCTGCAGCGCCAACATGTCCAGATAGACCAGCTCCAGAAGTATGAGGAGTGGCACCAGAAGTACGATACCAATCGTAAGCATTCCCTGGCTGGAACAGAGAGTGGACCGCCTCATCATCAATGCGATAGCTAGAAACAGAAGGATCGTGAGGTAGAGAACTAGCTGAGTGACCCGTCTGCACAAATCTCAGATCGACGAAGGAGTTGGCAATAGCCTGGAACCGAGTCACGTAACGAAACTCATGTTCCCTGGAAGTGTCAACATAGAATGACTGCAGATCTGATAGGTGTTGATGAATACCCTCAAATGTCATAATATAGGACTGAGGAGGACCAGGTGCTGTGGGAGTAGGTGCAGGAGGAGCAGGTGTAGTAGGTGGAGGAACAGTAGCAATGTTACGACGAGAGAGTTTGAGGAACTTGGGCTCAGGGTCAAGAGCACAAATGGATAAGTCAATGTCAAATCTCTGAAAGATGCGTGGGATGATCATCGCATAAGAGAGGTTGCGGTCTCTTTCGCGACATCTATCCATCATCTGAATGATAGTCTTAGGGGCAGAAAAAGGAATCTCCTTAAGAATATGATATAGAGCAGAGAGCTCAAGTGCAGTGACATCATCTTTGGAAGTAGATTTTGGAAGTAAAGTGGAATAGATGATGCGATATAATTCGTAGTTAAACAAGTTCAAGTTATTGGCCTTGAACTTTTCAAGACGAGCACGTGCGGGCACACAAAGCTCATTCTTGAAACTAACGAGAGTCGTACCATTGGAGAAATTAAAATTAGTGATGTCATCGAGTAGGGCACCTTCGTTTGGAATACCAAGGATTTCCTGTCACGACCCGCTACCCAAATTGTTGGGCCAGGCCGAGTCATGTCCAGCCTACGTTGAGATAAAACGTAGTAAGCTGTTCTAAAGACAACAGGATAAGACTAAATGTGTTAACAGTTCTATAAGTGAAGAAGAATCATAAATGCTCCAAACACAAAAGTCGTCGTATATAGTAAAATATCCAAGTACAAGTGAACTGAAATGTAAAACTGGATACATGTCCAGTTACAAAATGATGTAGTCTAATACATGTCTACTCTCAAAAGTCTAAGTAAACAAAAGACAACTAGGCGAGGTTCCCTGCAGGAACATCTTCGTAAAGCAGAGCCGGGTCCTCGGCAGTAATCCCGTAATATGAGTCGCAGAGTAACACCTCCTCAGTAAGGACACCTACAACGTTATCCTGTCAGGACGGGAGCAAGTACTAAATCTAGCAAACTAGCATATGAAACATGGAAATGAACATGAGAATGAACATATGAGGAATAACTGGAAAGCATGGCATCACATAGTCTATCATGGCAAGGACACATATGTTATAGAGACAGATGTATATGTAATGTTTAAAACTGTAGCAGGTACGTGATCGGTCAATAGATGTACAATGCGCTGTGGCACATAATGAAATGTACATACGTACAAGTAGACAAGCATAGGTGTACATTCGTACAGAAAATGCGGGATATTTACCTGCGGCAAGGTATGCATATAAAATGCGACCAAGCTCGCTACTATAGGGGGGTCGTGATCACGTACACTACTATCAGTTTCCCCAAAACCCATATTCTAATCATGTGAGAGATATATCAAGATCGTTCTAAGCATGGTAATAACTGGAAGTACAACATGTAGAGATCTAACTTGCTACCCCAAGGATCAGCATTTAACATGGTGGGGTTTGCAGTTCATTTATGTGACAATATGTAAAGTTCGTAGAAAGTACTTGCCTCTAGCAAAGCAAAACAAAACAAGCTGCGATAACAGTGCTATGGATGTCCAGTAACTCGTCACTGTAGAAATAAATGCAACAACTTAGCTTTTACACTAAGCTAAAATACTAGAACACTAATTGGTGCGACACGACTTGTGACTGGGCACCTAGCCAAAATGATGACTTGACATAGGAGATCAAAGTGGGGTGACACACTAAGTTAACTAACTTCCTAGGGTCTTTACACTAGTGAGGGATGTGGTTCAACATGACTAAAACTCCAAATAACACAAAAAGCTACAAGTCGTAATTAATCAATAAATAAATCAAAAGATCATTGTGTTCTAACAATTTTTTTGAAGTAGACAAAAAGCCTAGTTTTTCTTAAAGCAAAGTATCAGAGTGATCCTTGTTAATCATAGAAATTTATTATAATTTTTCTGGAATTTATTAACCAGTACAAATATTTTATAAAAAATCAGTTTTCCTAAGTATACAGAAAATGAGTTTTGGTTTCATATGCCAAACTAGTGGCAAAACAGTAAATTAAATACTACAAAATTATACTAAATTAGCTAACTTAACATAGTATCTAAAAACTATTTTTCCATAATTTTAGCAATACTTTAAGTATTTTTAGAAAATCAAAAACAGCAATGCACACAATAATTAATTATCTGCATATTTTGTCCATGTATATAATTTGAACCAAAGTTCAAATACAGGACCCAAGGCCATGAATCAAGTCCAATATGACTTGTACAGGTCTTAAATATGTGAAAACACATTTGAGCCCAAATACCCATGCTAGGCTTGGACACCAAATGGTTGCAGTAATTTAAATACAATAAAAATATAATTTGGTGATAGTGCAAAATAAATATTATTATTTTAATAAGGTAAAGTTTTACATAGTAACTATAAAAGTATGAACATTATTTTAGATAAATAATTTACACTAAGTTAAGTAAAATACATATAGGAAATAATATGTATATATATAAATATAGGGATATTTATATATATAGAAAAATGCTCAACTATATATTATATATATATATATATACAAATATATGTATATATACATACATATAAGAAAATACTTATCTATATAACATATATATATATACAAAATTAATGTATACATATATATATATAATAGTATATATATAATAATATATATACATAAGGAAATATATATACATAAATATATATGTATACATAATACACATATATATATATATATATACATACATAAAATAATGAAGTATATTCATATATATATATATATATATATATATATATATAAATAGCAACTATATATATACCTAAATATAGTATGTATAATAATACATATATACATATATACAAATATATGTATACATATATATATATAATTATATATAAAAACAAAAGAAAAAGAAAAAAAAAGAAAAGGAAAAGAAAAGAAAAGAAACAGCAGCAGGGGGGTCTCGAACCCTGTCCTCAGGAAAGGGGGGGATGTTTAAACGGGTCGGGCTAGCCAGGGGGTCAGCCCGAGCTCAGTGATAGGGTTAGAGTTTAGGTTAATTTTATTAGGTTTAGGTTAGATTAACAATAAAAAAAAATATAAATATCGGCCCTGTGTCCTGACAGTTAAGGACACAGGTATCAGCGTGTCCTAGGCCTGCACGACACGCACGAGTTTAATCTCGCGTGTCCAGTTCCACACTTATGCTCGCCAGGACACGGCGAACAACATACATGCGTATGAGACACGCACGACACAGTTGACACAAAATACTCACGTGTCCAGTCGATCGGGGGGGGATTTGGTGGTCGTGGACGGCGGAGGAGGCGTCGTGGCGGGGGCGGAGTGGTGGCGCTGCGGTGGACTCGTCAAGGCGCGTCGGATGGTGGTGGTGGTTGGCGGTGAAGGTCGACGGTGGGGCTGGGCGGAGTTCGTCGGAGTAGGGCTAGGGTTTGGGAGTTCGTCGGGGAAGAACGGGGCAGCGGTTGGTCGTGGGGGAGATTTAGGGTTAGGGTTTGGTCAGGGGAGTGAGGGGGAGTTTTATAGGGGGTTTTTGAGGCGGTCGGGCAGCCGGATTCGGCGGGGGCAGGGCGGCTAGTCATCGGGGCAGCGGGGTTGGTGAAGGAACTGGAGGAGAGAGAGTGGGTGACTGGTCGGGGGGGTTTGGCAGGTTTGCACAAAAGTCCCCCATGTTTTAGGATTTGCATAAAGGCTTCTATCAGCATAAAATGCAAAATAACATTTGCATTTCCTAATTAAGAATAAATCATAAATTACAAACTGATATAAAATTAATTCTAAAAATTGCAAAACTTATTTAATTAATTTTAAATAATTTGCAAAGTGATATTTTTATATTTAAAACTCATTTAAAAATATAGAAAAATTCCTAAAAATCCTAATAAAATATTTTAAGGCCAAAACTAACATTAAAATTTAATTAGCACTAATAAAACTAAAATTGAAAAACAGGGGCTTACAAGTCTTCCTTCCTTGAAAAATTTCGTCCTCGAAATTCACAAGGATTGAAGACCTACAATATTCTAACATAGCAAGCAATGCAACAAAATGACTAAGGCTGCGATCGAAACTAACCTCTAAGGTATCAAGCGGGAACGGGTGGTTCCCTCGCAGCGGTTGGATCGAACAAGTAAGGATATCTCTCCCTCATGTCCGACTCCCTCTCCCAAGTAGATTCACCTGGGGAGTGACGGCTCTAAGCTACACGCACTAAGGGTATAACCTTGTTCCTCAGCCTCTTCTCTCTCCGGTCTAATATCTCCACTGGCTGCTCAGAAACTGTAAGGCTCGGTCCGACCTCCAACTCTGAATGATCTAGCACATGACTGGGGTCTGGAACATATCTCCTCAGCTGAGATACGTGAAAGACGTCGTGAACTCCTGCTAGGTTGGGTGGAAGTACAACCCTGTAAGCTACCTCTCCGATCCTGCCAAGCACCTCGAATGGCCCGATGTATCTGGGGCTCAGCTTCCCTCCTCGTCCGAACTGGATCGTCCCTCTGGTAGGTGATATCTTCACTAGTACCATATCACCGTCTGCGAACTCCATCGGCCTGCGACTAGCATCAGCCCAGTGTTTCTGCCTGTCCTGAGCTACTCTGAGCCTGTCTCTGATCATCCCGACTTTCTCTGCTGCATCCGTGATCATCTCTGGCCCAAGCATAACTCTGTCTCCGACATCATCCCAAAAGAGCGGTGTGCGGCATCGTCGCCCTTATAGCGCCTCGAAAGGAGACATACCAATACTGGCCTGGTAGCTGTTGTTGTATGAAAACTCTACCAAGTGCAGATGGCTCTCCCATGATCCTCTAAAGTCCAGCACACAAGTCCTCAGCATATCCTCCAGTGTCTGTATCGTCCTCTCGGACTGTCCATCTGTCTGTGGGTGGTACGCCGTACTGAACTTGAGCCTACTGCCCAACTCCTCCTGCAAGCTCCTCCAGTAGTGGGATGTGAATCTACTGTCTCTGTCTGACACGATGCTCACCGGCACTCCGTGTAGGTGAACTATCTGCTGCATGTATAGCTTCGCCAACTTCTCGGTGGAAAGCCCCACCTTGAAGGGTATGAAGTGCGCACACTTCGTCAGCCTGTCTACGATGACCCAGATGGCATCCTTCCCTCCTTGGGAACGAGGAAGCCCTGAAACAAAGTCCATCGTAATATGTTCCCACTTCCACTCGGGAATGGGTAACGGCTGCAACAAACTAGCTGGCCTCTGGCGCTCCGCCTTGACCTGCTGGCAAACTAGGCATCTCGAGATGAAACATGATACATCCCTCTTCATCCCGTGCCACCAAAGATGTTCCCGCAAGTCACGGTACATCTTGTTATCACCAGGGTGAATAGAATATCTCGATCGGTGCGCCTCCTGCAAAACTGCCTCTACTAGCTCTCCCTTCGGCACGCACAATCGGCTGCCATGCCTCAGAGATCCATCCTCCGCTATAGCGAAGTCATCCAGCAATCCAGCTAATGCCTGGGGTCGAAGTCTACGAAGGCTCTCATCTGTAGACTGTGCCTCCCGGATCTGCTCCATCAAACCTGACTGAATGTCAAGCGCCATCATCTGTATCACTGATCCTGGCCGAACTAGCTCGATACCGAGCTTCTCCAGATCCTCCCGCAAATGCCGATCAATCATCAGATACCATGCCATCGGATGCCTGCTCAGCGCATCCGCCACCACATTTGCCTTCCCGGGGTGATACTGTAAATCGATGTCGAAGTCCTTCATCAACTCCAACCATCGTCTTTGCCTCATGTTCAGCTCTTTCTGCGTGAACACATACTTCAAGCTTTTGTGGTCAGTAAAGATTTCCACACGCTCTCCGTATAAGTAATGTTTCCATAACTTGAGTGCAAAGATCACCGCAGCTAGCTCAAGGTCATGGGTAGGATAATTCCTCTCATGAGTCCGCAACTGCCTAGATGCATAAGCAATTACTTTCCCATGCTGCTGTAGAACACATCCTAGCCCCTTCCCAGAAGCATCACTGTATATGGTGAAACCTCCAGAACCTGAAGGTAAAGTCAGAACTGAAGCGGTCGTCAGCCTCCTCTTCAGCTCCTCAAATGCCGCCTGGCAGTCCTCTGACCAGATGTACTCTGCGTCCTTCCGCGTCAACTTCGTCATGGGTTCAGCTATCCTAGCAAAGTCCTGGACGAACTTTCTGTAATAGCCTGCTAAACCCAGAAAGCTCCTGATCTCTGAAACTGACGTCGGAGCCTTCCACGTCTCAACTGCAGCAATCTTCCTGGGATCCACCGAGATTCCATCTCCAGTGACTACATGGCCGAGAAACTCCACTCGGTCTAAAAAGAACTCGCACTTCGGCAATTTGGCAAACAATCTCTCCTGCCTCAGAATCCCCAAAACTACTCGCAAGTGCTCTGCATGCTCCTCCGGTGTCTTCGAGTATATCAGGATGTCGTCAATAAATACTACGACGAACTTATCCAGATACTGGTAAAATGTCTTATTCATCAAGTTCATAAAGACAGCTGGCACATTTGTGAGACCAAATGGCATCACCAGAAACTCGTACTGCCCGTACTTCGTGTTGAACGCCGTCTTCTGGATGTCTGCTGGCCTAACCTTCACCTGGTGGTACCCGGATCTCAAGTCTATCCTGGAAAACACCTTCGCCCCGCTCAACTGGTCGAACAAATCATCTATCCTGGGCAGAGGATATTTGTTCTTGATAGTGATGGCATTCAAGGCCCGGTAATCAATACACAACCGGACTGTACCATCCTTCTTAGGCACAAAGAGCACTGGCGCTCCCCATGGAGAAGCACTGGATCGAATGAAACCCTTTTTCAACAGGTCATCAATCTGCTCTTTCATCTCTATGGCCTCCTTGGGATTCACTCTATAGCAAGCCCGGGATACTGGTGATGAACCCGGCACTAAATCTATAGTGAACTCCACATCTCTGTCAGGCGAAAGTCCTGGAAGATCCTCTGGGAATACATCCATAAACTCCCTAATGATAGGGTGTGGCGGTGCTGTGTCCTCGACTGTAGCACAACAGTTCGGCTCTAGGCTGATCTCCGGCCCTGTCCTTCTGACACTGAATGGTGCTGTGCCTGGGGGACTGAACACAATACTACCCTCATGGCAATCTATAGATGCATGGGCATAGCTAAGCCAGTCCATCCCCAATATGATATCATAACCGGGGAGCGGCATCACAAAGAATCGCCCTCTGAACTCTCTCCCGGCTATAAAAATAGAACATCTATAGATAGATCTAATAGGCACTGGTCCTCCTCCCGTCATCACTCTACTAATCTCCGCAGTAGGTGTAGCTACTAGATGATTTTTATGCATAAACTCTAATGATAGGAAGCTATGAGATGCACCAGAATCAAACAAACATACAGCTAGAAAAGTATGCAAATAAACATGACCTGTGATGACGTCAGCTAAGTAATCCAGCTCCGAAACCTGTTTCGGCTCCGGCTCAATGGCTAGACTATAAACCCTTCCCTGAGGTCCCTTCTGCTGCTGCAGATGCTGCCCGAACCTCTGCTGCTGAGTCGGAAGCGGTCCTCTAGGTCCCTTGGACGCTGGGCAGTCTAGAAGCTGATGGTTGGCAGACCCACAAATCAAGCACTGCTTCAACCTCTTCCTACAGATGGAGATGTCGTGCCATGGTCTTCCGCAGAAAGAACATATGGCTCCCTTCTGCTGCTGCTGTCGGGGTCCCGGGGCTCTAACTGGCGGGGTCTGATGATGTGGTGTAGGGGGACGGTAAGTCTGCTGGGGTGGCGTCGGCGCTCTCTGCTGGAAAGCCTGACGCTTGGACGGACCCTCATAGTGTACAGAAGCCGGCCTCTTGCATGACAGAAGACGCTCCTCGATGCTCCGGGCTAACTCTAGGCTCTGGTAGTAGTCAGTCGTACCGTTCGCCACTATAAGGATGCCAATGTCTGGAACTAGACCATGGCAAAACCTACGGGTCATCTCCTCTGGATCAGCAACCAGACTAGGAGCAAAACGGCTCAGGCGACTAAACTCTCCCGCATAGTCATCAACAGAACGGTTCCCCTGCTGGATGTTCTGGAATCGTAGCCCCATGGCTACTCTAGCAGTGGTCGAGAAGAATTTCTTCTTGAACTGGGTCTTGAACTGGTCCCAGGTGGCTCTACCTCTCGCGAACAACGGCTCATTCCTGAACCAGACTCCGGCTAAGTCTATCAGCAGAAATCCTGCTGCCTCGACCTGAAGGTCATCCGGCATCCTAACTCCCAGAAGCTTCCTTTCTACAGAATCTAGCCAGTCATCAGCTAATACTATACCCTCAGTCCCTGAGAACTCCTTGGGATTCAGACCCATGAAGTCCTTGACCATCCCCGCTCTCTGCCGTAGCTCTACATGTGGTGGGACCACGGGACGTCCCTCAGAACGCTCCATGCTCTGGCGGAGTAGGGTAGTCTGCTCCTGATGGGTTGTTAGGAACCCCTGGATCAGTGTCAGCAGCTGGGTCCCGTCGAGTGTGACGGAAGCCTGGGTGGGTATAGTAATAGGGGGTGGTGGAAGTATCGGGGCCTGCTGGAACTGGGATGTGGAAGGTGGTATCTGGGTCTGTGGATCTGTGGAGTGGGGGAATGTGGTAGGTGGAGGTGTATCAGTCAACCGGTCAGCTGACTGGATATGAAGGGCCCCATTCTCGGGGGTAACATACTGGGACGAACGAGTAAGCACCATCTAAATTACACATAAAAAGACTTATAAGGACTTGTTTAAAGTAAGCAAACATATGCAAGAAAAATCTAATTATAATAGCAAACATGTGATGTATTTCCTATGTTGCAATCCTAGCATTCCTCTAAGTGTTCTAAGCGTCTTTCCTAATGTTGTCTAATTACCTTAAGTTCCTAATTGCAGGCATGCTTGGTACAATAACGTAACCAAACAGTTTAGTCAGGACCTGCATGGGCCACCACTAAAAACATGTCACGACCCGCTACCCAAATTGTTGGGCCAGGCCGAGTCATGTCCAGCCTACGTTGAGATAAAACGTAGTAAGCTGTTCTAAAGACAACAGGATAAGACTAAATGTGTTAACAGTTCTATAAGTGAAGAAGAATCATAAATGCTCCAAACACAAAAGTCGTCGTATATAGTAAAATATCCAAGTACAAGTGAACTGAAATGTAAAACTGGATACATGTCCAGTTACAAAATGATGTAGTCTAATACATATCTACTCTCAAAAGTCTAAGTAAACAAAAGACAACTAGGCGAGGTTCCCTGCAGGAACATCTTCGTAAAGCAGAGCCGGGTCCTCGGCAGTAATCCCGTAATATGAGTCGCAGAGTAACTCCTCCTCAGTAAGGACACCTACAACGTTATCCTGTCAGGACGGGAGCAAGTACTAAATCTAGCAAACTAGCATATGAAACATGGAAATGAACATGAGAATGAATATGTGAGGAATAACTGGAAAGCATGGCATCACATAGTCTATCATGGCAAGGACACATATGTCATAGAGACAGATGTATATGTAATGTTTAAAACTGTAGCAGGTACGTGATCGGTCAATAGATGTACAATGCGCTGTGGCACATAATGAAATGTACATACGTACAAGTAGACAAGCATAGGTGTACATCCGTACAGAAAATACGGGATATTTACCTGCGGCAAGGTATGCATATAAAATGCGACCAAGCTCGCTACTATAGGGGGGGTCGTGATCACGTACACTACTATCAGTTTCCCCAAAACCCATATTCTAATCATGTGAGAGATATATTAAGACCGTTCTAAGCATGGTAATAACTGGAAGTACAACATGTAGAGATCTAACTTGCTACCCCAAGGATCAGCATTTAACATGGTGGGGTTTGCAGTTTATTTATGTGACAATATGTAAAGTTCGTAGAAAGTACTTGCCTCTAGCAAAGCAAAACAAAACAAGCTGCGATAACAGTGCTATGGATGTCCAGTAACTCGTCACTGTAGAAATAAATGCAACAACTTAGCTTTTACACTAAGCTAAAATACTAGAACACTAATTGGTGCGACACGACTTGTGACTGGGCACCTAGCCAAAATGATGACTTAGCATAGGAGACCAAAGTGGGGTGACACACTAAGTTAACTAACTTCCTAGGGTCTTTACACTAGTGAGGGATGGGGTTCAACATGACTAAAACTCCAAATAACACAAAAAGCTACAAGTCGTAATTAATCAATAAATAAATCAAAAGATCATTGTGTTCTAACAATTTTTTTGAAGTAGACAAAAAGCCTAGTTTTTCTTAAAGCAAGTTATCAATGTGATCCTTGTTAATCATAGAAATTTATTATAATTTTTCTGGAATTTATTAACCAGTACAAATATTTTATAAAAAATCAGTTTTCCTAAGTATATAGAAAATGAGTTTTGGTTTCATATGCCAAACTAGTGGCAAAACAGTAAATTAAATACTACAAAATTATACTAAATTAGCTAACTTAACATAGTATCTAAAAATTATTTTTCCATAATTTTAGCAATACTTTAAGTATTTTAGAAAATCAAAAACAGCAATGCACACAATAATTAATTATCTGCGTATTTTGTCCATGTATATAATTTGAACCAAAGTTCAAATACAGGACCCAAGGCCATGAATCAAGTCCAATATGACTTGTACAGGTCTTGAATGTGTGAAAACACATTTGATCCCAAATACCCATGCTAGGCTTGGACACCAAATGGTTGCAGTAATTTAAATACAATAAAAATATAATTTGGTGATAGTGCAAAATAAATATTATTATTTTAATAAGGTAAAGTTTTACATAGTAACTATAAAAGTATGAACATTATTTTAGATAAATAATTTACACTAAGCTAAGTAAAATACATATAGGAAATAATATGTATATATATAAATATAGGGATATTTATATATATAGGAAAATGCTCAACTATATTATATATATATATATATTTTTTTTTTTCAACTATATTATATATATATATATATACAAATATATGTATATATACATACATATAAGAAAATACTTATCTATATAACATATATATATATATACAAAATTAACGTATACATATATATATATAATAGTATATATATAATAATATATATACATAAGGAAATATATATACATAAATATATATGTATACATAATACACATAAAAAAAAAAAAAAAAATGTATACATAATACACATATATATATATATATATATATATATATATATATATATATATATATATATATATATATATATATATATATATTTTATATATATATATATATATATATATATATATATATATATATATATACATAAAATAATGAAGTATATTCATATATATATATATATATATATAAAAATAGCAACTATATATATACCTAAATATAGTATGTATAATAATACATATATACATATATACAAATATATGTATACATATATATATATAATTATATATAAAAACAAAAGAAAAAGAAAAAAAGAAAAGGAAAAGAAAAGAAAAGAAACAGCAGCAGGGGGGTCTCGAACCCTGTCCTCAGGAAAGGGGGGGATGTTTAAACGGGTCGGGCTGGCCAGGGGGTCAGCCCGAGCTCAGTGATAGGGTTAGAGTTTAGGTTAATTTTATTAGGTTTAGGTTAGATTAACAATAAAAAAAATATATAAATATCGGCCCTGTGTCCTGACAGTTAAGGACACAGGTATCAGCGTGTCCTAGGCCTGCACGACACGTACGAGTTCAATCTCGCGTGTCCAGTTCCACACTTATGCTCTCCAGGACACGACGAACAACATACATGCGTATGAGACACGCACGACACAGTTGACACAAAACACTCACATGTCCAGTCGATCGGGGGGGGGATTTGGTGGTCGTGGACGGCGGAGGAGGCGTCGTGGCGGTGGCGGAGTGGTGGAGCTGCGGTGGACTCGTCAAGGCGCGTCGGATGGTGGTGGTGGTTGGCGGTGAAGGTCGACGGTGGGGCTGGGCGGAGTTCGTCGGAGTAGGGCTAGGGTTTGGGAGTTCGTCGGGGAAGAACGGGGCAGCGGTTGGTCGTGGGGGAGATTTAAGGTTAGGGTTTGGTCAGGGGAGTGAGGGAGAGTTTTATAGAGGGTTTTTGAGGCTGTCGGGCAGCCGAATTCGGCGGGGGCAGGGCGGCTAGTCGTCGGGGCAGCGGGGTTGGTGAAGGAGCTGGAGGAGAGAGAGTGGGTGACTGGTCGGGGGGGGGGTTTGGCAGGTTTGCACAAAAGTCCCCCATGTTTTAGGATTTGCATAAAGGCTTCTATCAGCATAAAATGCAAAATAACATTTGCATTTCCTAATTAAGAACAAACCATAAATTACAAACTGATATAAAATTAATTCTAAAAATTGCAAAACTTATTTAATTAATTTCAAATAATTTGCAAAGTGATATTTTTATATTTAAAACTCATTTAAAAATATAGAAAAATTCCTAAAAATCCTAATAAAATATTTTAAGGCCAAAACTAACATTAAAATTTAATTAGCACTAATAAAACTAAAATTGAAATACAGGGGCTTACATTTCCGCTAACGTTTCATCAATAAACTTGATATCTATCCCTCCGACACGTGTTCTTGCGGTAAAAGTGTCTAACACAAAATTACAGTAAAATAATCTAATGGCATTAGTATCTATAGGGAATTGTAAAGAAACAAAGTGTTGTAACCCTAATGCCTCAAAGTAAGGACGGTGGTCGGAAAAGACAGTCCATTTGATCGAAGATCCGGTACAAATAGTACGCATAATAAAATCGGCATACCACAATAGGGCTTGGTCGGGAATTTTGAAGTAAAACTCGTCCGATGCACCGTCATCCGATTGGACCGGAGAAAAAAGGGAATCCGTATGCGGATTCGAAGTCGATGCCTCTTCACTGGCATTGGACTTCTTCCTCTTGAAAAGATTGAATCCCTTAGGCATTCTATCCTAAAATCTAGAAACCCTAATAATTGGAAAGTAGAGGAGAGAAGGAATTATACCTTCCGAGAATTGGATATGTTGTAGAGGACAAAATTCTCCGCACGAATCCAAAGTTTGGACGAAGATCTCCACGCGAAATGGAAGAACAAAGGTGGAGAAGAGCTAGGGTTTTGGGGCGCTGCTGCTGCTGTTTGATGTAGTTTGGAAGAACGAAGAAGACGGGGGCCTCGGGCTCTGGCTGGTACATATATATACCCAGTCAAACTCTAGCCGAATTCGGACCGAACTCGGGCCGAATTCGCCAAGGGTTGCCTGGCTATATATGTGTAAGAAAAATAACAATGGGCCACATCTTTTTCATTAATTCGTTTCAAATATTTAATTCAGAGTTTAGTAATTTTAAATCTCAAAATAATATAATTAATATTATTTTATAAATTAATAATCTTTACTCAGTATCTGTCTCAGATTAGCTGTAGGAGTATTGTCCCAGCTAATGGAGGTTCACCGGGGAACTCTTAAGTACCGCTTCGCTTCGACCGTAGTTGTGGTGACAGACAGACTCTTTTTAGGCTTGTCTCGAAAACAGTTTTTGAGTATCGAATAAATTAATTAATAAAACAAAATTAATTAATATTATTGATATCTAAAATTCCTAATTTTCGATGTAAATAATTGAAACGATCTTCCGCTAGAGATTTTGTGAGTATGTCAGCTAATTGATTATTTGTGTCTATGTATACAAGGTCTATATCTCCATTTTGTTGATGATCTCTAAGAAAGTGATGTCTAATCTCGATATGTTTAGTACGAGAGTGACATACTGGATTCTTAGTCAAATTAATAGAACTAGTGTTGTCACAGAAAATGGGTACGTATGTAAAATGCAATCCATAGTCTTCTAAAGTTTGTTTCATCCATAAAATTTGTGCACAACAACGTCCTACGGCGATATACTCAGCCTCGGTTGTTGATAATGCAACAAAATTTTGCTTTTTACTGAACCAAGAGACTAGAGATTTTCCTAGGAAATAACATGTGCTGCTAGTACTTTTTTTATCTACTTTGCATCCGGCAAAATCAGCATCAGAATAATCGGTCAGGTCAAACGACATGGTTTTGGGATACCATAAGCCGACAGAAGAAGTGCCTTTAAGGTATCGAAAGATACGCTTAACTGCGCACAGATGTGATTCCTTAGGATTAGCTTGAAAGCGTGCACATAGACAAACACTAAACATAATGTCTGGTCGACTAGCAGTTAAATATAGTAAGCAACCGATCATACCTCGATACTTACGTATGTCGACAGGTTTGTCTTGTTCATCAATATCAAGCTTGGTTGAAGTCGCCATTAGAGTGCTAAGTGGCTTTGTTGTTTCCATGTCGAACCTCTTTAATAGATCCTTTGTGTACTTTGCTTGATTTATGAACGTTCCATTGTTGGTTTGTTTGATTTGCAGTACGAGAAAGAATTTCAGCTCTCCCATCATGCTCATCTCAAACTCATTCTGCATATACTTTGAAAATTTTTGACAAAGAGATTCATCAGTAGATCCAAAAATAATATCATCTACATAGACTTGAATCAAAAGAATATTATTATTCAAAGATTTTATAAATAATGTAGTGTCAACCTTTTCCTTTGAAAAATCGTTATCAAGTAGAAAAGAGCTTAGACGATCGTACCAAGCATGAGGGGCTTGTTTCAAACCGTATAAGACTTTCTTCAACTTGAAAACATATTCAGAAAATTTGAAATCAGAAAAACCGGGAGGTGGAGCTATATAAACTTTTTCTTTTATAAAACCATTTAAAAATGCGCTTTTGACATCCATTTGAAATAACTTAAAATTATGAAAATATGCAAATGCACATAACATGCGAATGGATTCTAATATCGCAACTGGGGCATAAGTCTCATCGTAGTCGATACCTTCTTCTTGATTGTATCCTTGAGCTATGAGTCGAGCCTTATTACGAGTCACTAAACCATTCTCGTTTAGTTTGTTTCGGAATACCCATCGGGTGCCAATGACCGGATGATCAATGGGCTTGGGAACACGTTCCCAAACTTGATTCCGTTCGAATTAGTTTAATTTCTCTTGCATAGCATCTAACCAAAAATTATCACTACATGCTTCATCAATATTTGTGGGTTCAAACTACAAAACAAAAGCAGCACAAGAAGCTATATCTTTATTCGAGGAACGAGTACTTATACCCTTGGTAATCTCACCAATTACCAAGTCCTTTGGATGATTAGCCAAGAATCTCATCTCTTTTGGTGTAGTCTCAAGATTGCTAGTTCTGGCTTCTTTACTTGGAGGTTCATATGATGCCTGATGTGATGGTTCTGCATCTTTGTGTGAAGGTTTTGCAGTAGCTGTACTTGGTGTGATTATGTCTTCATTGTCATCATCGTCTAAGTGTTGATTTAGCTCACCAAACTTGACATTGATAGATTCTTCGATGATCATGGTTTTTTGTTGAAGACTCTGTATCCTTTGCTCTTTGCTGCATAACCTAAAAATATACCTTCATCGGCCTTTTCATCAAATTTACTCAAACTATCTTTAGTATTAAGAAGAAAACATTTACAACCAAAGATCTTGAAATATGAAACATTTGGTGTTCTATCAAACCATAGTTCATAGGGAGTCTTCTTCGATATAGGTTGAATTAGAACCCTATTGAGAATATAGCACGCTGTATTGATAGCTTCAGCCCATAAGTATCTAGGTAGACTAAACTGATTTAATATTACTCTAGCCATTTCAGATAGAGTTTTGTTCTTACGTTCCACAACTCCATTTTGTTGCGAAGTCCTAGGACAAGAGAATTCATACAGATAACCGTGTGTGTCACAAAATTGCTTGAATTCAGCATTCTTAAATTCGCCTCCATGATCACTACGAATGCGAGTAATCATGAACCCTTTTTATTCTCTACTTTCTTACAAAAGGTGACGAATTCTGATAATGCATCGTTCTTGCGTGCAAGAAAATAAACCCATGTATATCTAGAAAAATCATCTACAATGACAAATGCATATAACTTACCACATAGACTAGCAATTCTTCTTGGTCTAAATAAGTCCATATGCAACAGTTGTAAAGGTCTAGTGGTACTTATAGCGTTCTTGGATTTGAATGCGGATTTGGTAGGTTTTTTCTTTTCACATTCACTACATACCGTATCCTTCTTGAAAGAAATATCCGGTAAGCCGCGTACCAACTTCTTTGTAGATAGTCTTGAAATTGTATTCATGTTTGCATGACCGAGTCTCATATGCTATAGTTGACTCTCAACGCTTTTGGCCGTCAAACATCTACCTGCTTTGTTAGCATCTTCTAACAAATAGAAAACATATATGTTGCCTTCCTAATACCTTCAAATGTAGTACTACCATTTGAACTATCAACTATAGTACATTTATCTTTTACGAAGTTAATACCATAACCGTGATCAGCTAAATGGCTTATGTTGAGCAGATTATGTTTTAACTCGGTAAATAGACAAACATCTTTAATCACTGGATAGGGAGCCTTACAAATGTCACCGATACCGATTATGTACCCTCTTAAATTATTACCGAAGGAGACGTATCCTTCTTTATTCTTCTTCGAGTGTTGCGAATAATGAAGCGTCACCTGTCATGTGCCGTGAGCAACCCCTGTCGAGGATCCATTTGCTCCTAGCATGTGAAGGGCATCCCACCTACAAAACAATTTGCAGATGAAACTCTTGGTACCCATTTCTTGTAGGGTCCTGACTGGTTAGTTTTTGGTATCCATGCATAAACATCACATTGGAGACTCTTTCTCTCCTTAGATAGGTCTTCCTTTAATTGGAAAATAGTTTGGTCTTTTTCTTCGGATTGTTTAACAGTCTCGTGTAATAATAACTTAATAGAAGAAAGCTCACCAGACTCATTTGAAGAGTTATTATCTCTAACATGATCTAGTAGGTCGGTAAGTCTTCCTATTTTACCTTTGTACTCTTTGAGTACCTTCTTAGAGGTTTCATATTTACTACGCAGTTTCCTGTAATCATTTAGCAGGTCACTGAAAGCCTCTCCTAGTTGCTCAAAGGTGAAATCATCATAAGGGTCAAATAGAGGATTAGTGATTACCTGATCGCAAGCCATCAAGTATACATTTGCAGCATCATCTGATTATTCGTCTTCTGAGTCATTGGCTTCACTTTTATGCCATATGCTTGTGTTGGCGTACTTCTTTGATGTAGATTTCTTCAGGTAGCCTTTGTCATATTTGCTACTTTTCTTTGATGATAATATTGTTGGACAGTCTTTCTTTATATGTCCTTTCTTCTTGCATCCGTAGCAAATAGGATCTTCCTCATTGTTGTTGTTGCTGTCTTTTGTTCTCCTGTTAAATCTCATAAACTTCTTGAATTTTTTTACCAGAAGAGCTTGATCTTCAGAGTCGGAGTCGCTGTCATCATAATCTTCTTCGACAGCTCTTATATGTTAAGCCTTGAGAGCGATCGACTTCTCTGACTTCTCCTTTGGTGTAGCATCTTCAAAGTCTTGAAGTTATAACTCGTGAGTGAGTAGCTTACCCATGAGTGTTTTTAGAGACATTGTTGAGAGGTCGTTCCCTTCAATGATTGACGTAGCCTTTGGAATCCAGTTCTTTGTAAGAGCTCGTAGAAGTTTACGAATCTTCTCATGGTTACTGTAATCCTTGCCTAGTGAAGACAAAGGATTTATAATATCCAAGAATCTTGTAAGCATCTGAGTAAGTGATTCACTTGGCTTCATTTTGAACGCCTCGTACTCCTGAGTAAGTCTGCTGATCTTTGACTCCTTGACTTGTGTTGTTCCTTCGGGGGTTACTTTGAAAAGTTTCCACACTTTATTTGATGTTGTGCAAGTAGATACCCTGTTGAATTCAGTTCTGTCTAAAGCATAAAATAAAGCGTTAATAGCACGTGCGTCAAGACTGGCCTTTTTTCTTTTTCTCCTCTGTATATTTGTCGTGGGGTTTTTCAACTAAAACACCATCAACATTAATACGAGGGGGCTTTTTATAGCCATCAATAACTACAGACCATAAGTCAAAATCAAGAGATTTCAAAAAGAAACTCATACGTGTTTTCTAATAAGTATAATTAGTGCCGCCAAACAGTGGAGGTCTGTTTGTGGCTTGGCCTTCACTTGTAAATTTCACAGTTGTCATGTGTAATACTGTGATCTATATAACAATTGAATATAACTGCAATTTTACTTGCTTTACCTGTATAACCCGTTCTGATACCAATTGTAGGAACAATTGGGATCAGAATATAATACCTCTAGATGGAGAGCCTGCTTTGATACCAATTGTAGGAACAAAATCGTAAAGCAGAATACTCTAGAGGGGGGGTGAATAGAGTAGGCAGCGGAATATTACTAATTAAAAATCTCGTTAGCAGTTAGATCACAGATATAAAATAATCACAAAGTAAATGACAGTAATGAAAAAGTGGTCAGAAGGCAAACGCAAATACCGAGATTTATACTGGTTTACCTCTTGTGAGGACTAGTCCAGTCGAAAGAACTATAGCTTCCAGTTGAATCCACTATTGGAAAATTCTGCAAGTTTTCATACGAAGTCCTTACAACTTCTACAAACGTGAGCTTTGATACGAAGAACTCGACCAACTTCAATTGTGAAGAGTTATTTCTTCAATCAAGCCTCTGATTACAACCGCTCTGAAACTTCTACACAGTACCGTATTGGCAAATCGACTAGAGGATTGTAACTGGCTTGGGATTTGAAAATGTAAGCTTTTGAGAACTCTTTGGAGAAAATATAAGCTTTAGAAGAGAAGAGATTGAAAGTGAATTGGTGATTTGAAACGATCGAAATCCTTCTCTATTTATTGTTTTTCTAAAGACAGAACTCTGACAGAATTCGGGCAGAATTCGGACAGAACTCTTAGTAACAAACCGCAACTGAAGGGTGACCAAGTTCAAAATCAAACGTTCACATAACGTTCAACTTGGCCGAACTCTGGCCGAGTTCTGCTAGGGTTCTGCCAGTTGATTTTGAGAAAAAATCATTTTGGCTTTTTGAAAAGTCCTTCAGAAGCTTTTTGTAAAAAGGATGTTTTTCAAAACATAGGTCATTTTTAAAAGGATAGGGTGATTTTGAAAAATGATTTCGGGCAGCCTATTTGCCAGTACGACTTGGTGTACAATGTATTCCTAGACTCAATAAAATAAAAAATTACATTGCTTTGAAGGAAATACATTCTGAATGGCAAACAGCTTCGGTCTTGAATATAGTAGATATCCAATGTTGAGCAGTGTCCAAAACGTCGTAGGTAAACATCTGAATTGCCTTGAATTTATATCGAGACAGAGTTTGATCAATTATTAAAATCAGGTTTGACCATGACCAATGGGCCAACAAAACTATCTGCCTGGTAAACTAGCATATACTCTTTAGTCCTTTTCAGGTACTTCAAAATATGCTTTACGGCAGTCCAGTGCTCTTGTCCTGGGTTAGACTGATATCTGTTGACCATGCCTACGGCAAAGCAGATGTCTGGTCTCGTACATAGCATTGCATATATTAAGCTTCCTACTGCTGAAGCATAAGGAACTGCCTTTATGTTCTCTATCTCTTTAGGTGTCCTCGGACACTGCTCCTTTGATAGAGCAATTCCATGTCTAAAAGGTAAGAAACCTTTCTTAAAATTTTGTATACTAAAACGAGTTAGTATAGTATCGATATAGGAAGATTGGGATAAGCCCAACATCCTTTTCTTGCGATCTTGTAGAACTTTGATCCCAAGGATGTGACCTACTTCTCCCAAGTCCTTCATATCAAATTGTTTGGATAACCATACCCTTACATCAGATAATACCTTCACATTGTTTCCAATGAGCAAGATGTCATCCACATAAAGTACTAGAAACACCACCACATTTCTGTCACACTTTCTGTATACATATGATTCATCCTGACATTGATCAAATCTATATGATTTTATCACCTGATCAAAACATATGTTCCAAGATATGAAATCTTGCTTAAGTCCATAAATGGAATTCTTAAGCTTACAAACAAGATGCTCTTGGCCCTTTTCAATGAACCCGTCTGGTTGCTTCATATAGATGTCTTCCTCAAGACTTCCATTAAAGAAAGCTGTCTTGACATCCATTTGCCAAACCTCATAATCGAGATGAGCTGTAAAAGATAAAAGAATCCGGATAGACTTAAGCATAGCTACTGGAGAAAAGGTTTCCTCATAATCGATACCCTCTCTTTGAGTAAAACCTTTTTCTACAAGCCGAGCTTTAAATGTTTCAACCTTACCGTCTGATCCTCTTTTTCTATTATAGACCCACTTGCATCCAATGGCTTTTACACCAACGGGTGGTTCTACAAGCTCACAGACCAGATTAGAATCCATAGATTCTATTTCAGATATCATTACCTTTTTGTCAAGACTCTGTATCTTTATCATTACCTTTTGTCAAGACTCTGTATCTATATCTATCAGGTTGTATCACAACCATCCCACTACGATGAGGTACTATCGATTTTGGTATAACATTTGTGACACGTTGTGCAGTTATTTGTGGTTCATCCTCTTGTACTGTTGGTACTTAAGTACTTGGTGTCTCACCTCTCAGTTCTTCTAGAACAACTCTACTTGTGGGTTTATGGTTCATCACATAGTCTTCCTCTAAGAATCGGGCATTGGTGCTAACAATGACCTTCTGATCCTTAGGACTATAAAATAAACCTCCTTTCCTTCCTCTTGCATAGCCTACAAACAAGCGTACTTCTATACGAGATTCCAACTTATCTGCTTTCTCATTCAGCACATGTGCTAGACTACCCCAAATGCGAACATGTTTCAGACTAGACTTACGCCCAATCCACGGCTCTGTGGGAGTAAGAGGTACTAACTTAGAAGGAACCAAGTTCAAAATATAAGTTGCAGTCTCTAAGGCATATCCCCAAAATGAATCTGGTAAATCCGAATAACTCATCATTGATCTAACCATCTCCATAAGAGTTCTATTCCTTCTTTCGGCTACACCATTCTGTTGGGGCGTTCCAAGTGCAATCAATTGGGATGTAATCCCAGCCTCTGATAAATAATCCCTAAACTCTCCAAAGAGGTACTCACCACCATGATCTGATAGTAATGACTTGATATATTTTTATAACGTTTCTCCGTTTCAGCCTTGTACTCTTTGAATTTCTCAAAGCACTCAGACTTACGGCGCATCAAATAAATGTATCCATACCTTGAATAATCGTCAATATATGTGACAAAATATTCAAAGCCACCTCTAGCTTGGATAGTCATGGGTCCACACAAATCAGAATGAACCAATTCTAACACATCTTTGGCCCTATACCCCTTTGTCGTAAAAGGCCTTTTGGTTATTTTACCTTCCAAACAGGATTCACAAACTGGTAGTGCCTCCACTTCCAATGAACTCAAAGGTCTATCTTCAACCAGTCTTTGAATCCTTCTTAGGTTAATATGCCCCAATCGTAAGTGCCAAAGATATGTTTGGTTCATACAAGAAGGTTCTTTTCTCTTATTTAAGTTAGATGACATATTATTCATTTCCATAAGTTGCATTGTAGGCAAAATAGGATTAATGATATACAGATTATCAACCAATGCACCAGAACAGATAAAATGTTTATTCTTTCTAATAACAATATTGTCATTAAAATAAACTGAATATTCATCCTTAACTAACATAGAAACAGAAACTAAATTTCTTCTAAGTGAAGGTGCATAAAGACAATCTCTCAATGTCAAAAACTTATTTCTACCAAAAGATAAAGTAACATCTCCTAATGCAACGACCGATACTTTTGTAGTATTACCCATGAACAAGCATATCTCTCCATCACTGAGCCGTTTGGTTTCCTGGAACCCCTGCAATATATTACATACATGATTAGTGGCTCTTGTATCTACACACCAGGTACCGGTAGATAATACCGCTAAACATGTTTCAACTACTAGTAAATGAGATATACCTTCTTTGTTCCCTTATTTGAGAAGTGGACAATCAGTCTTCCAATGTCCTGACCCTTTGCACTTGAAACATTTGTCTTTCGGCTTTTTCACCGCACCTTGAGGTCCCATGCCCTTCTTTGCTGAGTTTGCCTATTTTTGAATGTTATTCTTCTTCTTACCGTCTTTTGGCTTAGAAGTAGAAGCATTTTCAGAAACAAAAACATGACCACTCTGCCTAAAGAGAGATTCAGCATCCTGTAGCTCTTTTGTAAGTTCTGCCAAACTATACAACCTTTTGTTCATGTTGTAATTAAGACAAAAATTGTCAAAACTTTTAGGCAGAGTCTCGAAAATGATATCGACCTGGGATTCTCTATCGATTTCAGCTCCAAGGATCTCCATCTCATTCAGATGACCCATCATCTTGAGAACATGATCCCTTACTGGTGTATCCTCAGCCATTTTTTGTATTCATCAAATATTTCATAGCAAACTGCCTAGCTGCTCTACTCTGATGTCCAAAGAGTTCCTTGAGGTTATACATCATGTCATAAGCTGTGGCCATGGCCTGATGCTGATGTTGCAGTACATTTGAAATAGATGCCAGAATGTAATACCGCGTCATCTCATCTGCCATTTTCTACTTCTTATAAGCCTTTTTGACCTCTTCATCAGAGTTAGCATCAGGCTTAGGTAGGCATTCCTCAACAAGTACATATTTGTACTCCTCAGCAGTTAGAACAATGTCCAAATTACGTTTCCCAGTCAATATAATTAGGTCCAGTAAGTTTGTTTTCTTTAAAAATTACCATAAGTGGACTGAAAGAACCCATTTTTGAAATCCTGAGAATCACATAAATAAAATTATGTAGGACAAAAAAAACTTTTTGAATTAATTAAATATTGATTCTCTCAAAACAATAATAAAAAATTCACCAACACCTTGAACACCATGAATTTAGCATGCCACGATAGTGTGGACGTATACAAATTCAACTTTATTCAAGTGGGTTTTTCTTATTAATTTTACTATCATGTCAACATAACTTTATGACAAATAAAATTTATATGTTGGTCTTGCTCTAGTCATACAAATAATAACAGTGACACCGATGGGGAGGATACCATTATTTGTATCTAAGTGTATACCATTACTTAATACTAAGTCCATTACCTTGTAATGAGTTCCTTCAGATGGAGAAGAGAACACATACTAGGTAACTTTCTACAATTATCCCTAAGGAAGTTTATACTGGTGATCCATAATTATACTCATCTGATATGGAGGAAGGCACTAAAGCCAACGTGCAAGTATAATTATATCGCCTACAAACCAGTAATGGAGACCATAGGATTTATACTAAATAAATATCCTCTTCCACTTAGTTATTTAACAATGAGGGTTTTTCTACTAGTTGATATTATGTCCATGTTGTCCATTATTAATGTAGGCTTAGTTTTTCAAAAAAACATCCACACAATAATAAACATGCATAATTAGAAAAAAACAAAATGACAACAAATAAGAGAAAAACATCCAACTATTATGGTCATCTTTCCTGTACCGTCCTCAACTATCCGAATCCAAAATCTGGTGCTGTGCAGATCTATTCGGGATTCGACTTGCCCGGTCAGGTCAAGGGGTTCGGGGCAGCGCCCCGATTATTATTTTTTAAAGGTTTTGGTTGTCGATTCCTTGACTATCTTGAGTTTGTACTGCTACTGGTACTGGTGCTATTATTGTTGGCTGAGCAGTTTGCTGATTCAATATTATCTGATGAATGTTTTGCACCATGTTAAGCATGTCTTTCAGTGATTGCTCAACGGCAGTGATACGCTGTTCTGTATTAGCAGATGAGGTCTCTGGTTCATCTCCAATAGCGTAGGATTCAACCTCTCTTGAAGATATAGAAGGATCAGTATAGAAGTATGAATCGACACTGTCAGTCTCGGACTCAAAAGATTGAGTACCCCCAGCTTCTGAATCAGAAGTCTGCATTTGTCTTTGTCTTCTTGATCGAGTGTTTTGATATACTCCCTCAAAAGAATCAAGAAGTCTGTTAAACTATTGCTGACCTGGGGTTTGGGATGTATTTCGTCTTGGACGTCGTCCTCTGTTAGTATGAGATGCCATGTTCACTGACACATATGACAACTCATGTTCTTGGTCTTCAGTTTGTTGTTGAGACACATTAAAACTCAATCGATCAAAAACTGACCATTTTGAAGCCGAACAACAACAATTGATTACAACATGGTGATAATCACAATGATATTTTTCTTGGGGAAATGTCACCGGAGATTGTCTATTCTTACGCTTTTGCATTAGCAACTCACGTAAGTCAGAAGGAGTGGAGGGAGTAGTCTTCTTTATTACATTTGGGGTGGAAAAACGTTTAGTCCCCTGTGTATAAAGAAGATTACTGGCTGCATTCGCAGAACCAAATTGTACATTTCTACGCGTTTGGAGTTGTGTGCGTAAATCTTGAGATTTTTTAGCACGAAGGACTCCATTTTCATTGCGTGTAATTTATAGATTTGGTACTTTGCGTAGAGCAGTATAAGAAGACTGTTGGTGTAGAACTGAAGCTTTACCAACAACATTTTTACGCTGCACACGTTTAGGTACATTCACATTAGATGTAAAAACATCATTGTGAATTTTATCTGCACTGTCAAAGACAGGAGATTTACCTTTACGCGTAGAGCGTAAAAATTGGTTATCTACCACGTCACAGACGGGAGATTTTGTTTTACGCGAGGAGCGTAATTTATTTGAGCCTACCACGTCACCGACGGGAGACGGATTCTTACACCCAGAAGCACAATCGTTAGAGTCTGCCCCATTACAAATGGGAGACTCATCTTTATGTACTGAGCGTAAAAGTTAGTTTTTACCCACTGAGCGTAAAACCTGGTTCTTACGCAGTGGGAGTGAAACCTGATTATCTTTACCGTTACAAACGGGAGATAAATCGTCACACTTTGAGTGCAACTCTGAAGTAAGGACTGCCTCGTTACGAATGGGAGCCCCTACGACAGGAGTGGGAAGAATTCCCTTGCCACTAGCAGCAACAGAGAGATCAGAAGCTATTTTGGATTTAGGAATCCAAACTTTTCGTGCTTTGCGAGATTTTTGAACATTGGAGTAGCGAGAACCACCCCCAGTTCGGAGCATCCCTTCATAAGCAGTCTGGTCGAAGTGTACAACCAGAGTCTTCTTTGTCGATCCAACCGACACATCATCGTATTGAGCAATTGCATCCTCGTCAGAGGAGAAGGTCGTCCCCAGCAGAGTCGTCATTTTTGTTTCACTTAACAAAATGCCTGGAAATTGGATTTTGAAATAAAACGAGGAAGAGTACAAGAAGTACAAATTTGATTCTGGGAAAGTATTGTTGTAGAAGTCTGATCTGTAAATGATCACTTTGTTCCTTGGACCATACGATGATGATGAAGATCGCTGCTTGAAGATGAACAACTTGGAAGAACTAAGTCACCAGAAAGGTATCGACGCACTTGGGCACTGATGGCGAGGCCGAATGCTTTCCTGCTTTGCTTCACTCTGTTCTGAAAGAAAGGTTGAAGAAGAATGCTCTAGAGAATCAAAAATCTCTGAGTTCTAATCTCTCTGTCTTTTCTCTTGTCTCTGTGTGTCTGTTATATGAGAAAATAAGTCTATTTATAGACTTGGGCTCTTGTGCGTAAAAACTCAGCAAAAGTTTCATCTTTACGCTAACAACTGTCACCCATGACCGAAGTCATCCTCTGTATATGTTGACACGTGTCCCATCATTTCCGTAAGAATAGGATGCACGTACACACGTTCTTCGAGATGTGTGGCATGAAAGCCATGTAGGCAGACCACGTTCTCAACTGATGAAGAAGAATAGGGCGTAAAACAACCCCAATGTACTCTGAGCGTAAAGCAGTGGACTAGGCGTAAAACAGCCCTGTCATAGATTTCCTGCGTAAAGTGGTTATTAAATAACCTTGAGCATAAAGTAGCCCAAATAGACTTTACGCGCACGTCGACTTTCGAGCGTAAAATCTCATATAATCTCCGTGCGTAAAAGAAGCTATAGTGTGAGCGTAAAGTAGCTCAGTCCACATACTAAACGACAACATTGGTCTCTGTATAAAACAAATCCTTTCGAAATCTGTGGTATATGCCATCATCAATATCTTCATGTCAGACTTTGCATTAAATGCGAGACTTTGACAGCTTTGTCCAGCATAGAAAGAGGGTTAGCCTATCTTAGGCGAAAAATCATTATCTTGACCCTGGCTGCTTTAGGCGTAAAAAGCGACTTGCCTTGGGCGTAAAGTAATTAACCTCCCTGCGACGTAAAGTAGAACAATTTGAGTAGAATGATCTATCACTTTGACTTATTCTGTGAAGCACTTTTTACGCTCCTACAGGGTTAGGCCTCCTAACGGATCTGGATATCCCGTGTTCAGCCCGAACACACAATCCAGGCCCATTAACAATAGCTCGGTCCACTAATGAGCTATTGTTGCACTACCTCCCTAATCCCAAATTATGTTTGTGGGTGTAGAAGTATGAAATTTCACAACCAGAAAGACCATGCGCCAGACACTACATGCGCCAGAACTCAAACAGCAAAGTCAGTAACTATAGACATTTGAAGAAGGACTTTTTATTTATATACAAAAGTCTATTACATGTCTAGAAAAGGTTGTACAAAGGAGAATTCTACAAAGGAAGGATCCTAAGGCTACAGCCAGCAGCCACCATGCGCCTCCAGATAGGCGCAGCAGTCACCATGCGCTGCCAGTTAGGCGCAGCAGATGTCATGCGCCTCCAACCAGGCGCATCCCACCATCTCTTCAGCAGCTCAGTTATGTGCATCCAACTCAGTTATGTGAATCCCTTCAGCAGCCCAGTTATGTGCCGCTCTTCCAGCCAGGGTCACCTGATAAATGCTTCGACTAAACAAAGCATTTAACCCTCTGGCTAGAACCAAGGAAGAGAAGAGCACCGCAAATCTGTGGCCAGGGGAGGCTTCGAAAGAGCCTCCAAAGACCAAGGAAGACCGTGATCGAAATACGGCTAAAGGAGCAGCTTTTAACACAACTAGAGTGAGCAGCCCCCACTTTGAAGGAAGAGAGAGCCTAGCACTGCCATTCCGATCTACGGCTCTTCCGGAACAACGGAGACGAGGCCCGAGCATCCCTATCTTTGGATGCAACAGGCACCTTCTGCCTGCCTCAGAAGCCCTCGACTTCGTCTTTTGGATGTAACAGTCACCTTCAAGAGTATCAACGACGACATGGCGTCTCATCTTCACCCTCGGGAGCACTTCGTCAACAGAGTGCACCCGAATACTCAAGTTCATATCGGAAATACGTGAGGGAATGAGAAGCAAACCTTCTCTCCATGCCACTATTTATAGGCCGGGCAGATCAAACCCACGCGCCAAGTGGATGGCTCTCCGAGTTTCGAGCAATGAACTCACATTAAATGGATGAACCGGACGCCTCGACTTCAGCCAAACGGCTATTTAAAGGCACTCGAGAAGCGAAACAGCCGCATCATTAAAGACGTGTCGGATGCGTCGGCTGGACAGCGCATCACACCCCTTCAAACACCAAACAGATGTGCCCTGTACCGAGCACATCACAGGGGATGTGCCCCCATACATCCCCATACGCCTAGTGGAACATCAACCGACGCGCCCACTCAGCCGTCCATCGAATGTCACCAACATTAAATACTGAACTGACAGAGTTGGCAGCACGCCTTCCTAAGTCTGAACAATTGACAGCTTTTGCAGAAAACGAAGCGTCCACAATGTCAGCATCATCATGACCTTACCCCGAAGGCTACTGCCACGTGGCCACCCAACCATCCGCATGCGCCTCAAAAGCCATGCGCCTCAGACCCTTCACTGATCCCTAAAGACAGAAGAAGAGTCTCCAATTGAAGCTTTGCATGCGCCTCAAAAGCCATGCGCCCCAGACTGATCTCTGATCCCGAAAGACAGAAGGAAAGTCGCTTGCATGCGCCCCAAAAGCCATGCGCCTAGAACCGCTCGTGACTCCTAAAGGTCACGAGCCAAAATCTCATCATGCGCCCAATCCAAGGCGCATCCCACCAAATCATCCCCCCCATCAGATCCGAGATCTCCGAGCCATGAGTCGACGACATGTGTCCTTTGACTCAACTCATCCAAGATTTCAGCAACAGAAAGATCTTCTCCTCTGCTACGTGCCGGCTCACAACAGCAGTATAAAGAATTCAACCCCTCGAGTAGGGCACATCATCCATGCGCCCCCATCAGCAATCCCCACGTGGCGTCCCCACGTACCGGCGCATCCTACGAATGCGCGCATGAGCAGCCAACCTGCCCAGCTATAAATAGAGGGATCATTTCCTTCTTCCAGGGACATACGGACAACACACAGACAGATACAAAGGAATATACCACCAGAGAGGCAGATACAGACACTCAACGTCTTCCTCCTCTCAGCAAGCTCCAGCACCCAGAGCAATCTACACCTTCAGAGAACCGATAACCGTCGTCAGCACGTCAACGGAGTTAACGCATTACCACTCGCTCCATTGGCACTAAGGACCCAGATTAAATAAAAGTGTACTCCTAGGACTACATCTAAGTCCTATATTGTAACACTGTTCTGTTTGTATTAAGATTTGCAATCAAACGATTTTAATGGCAAACAAGCTGGCGACTCTGCTGGGGACATCTTTCTCCTCTTCCGAGAAAGTCGTGTCACAGGCCGACGACGTGAAGGTGGGCTCCTCCCACAAGACGCTGGTCGTGCGCCTCAATCAATAGGCGTACGAGGAGTTCATTTCTGAAGGAAGTGCGAGTCCTTCGAAGCGGCTGCCGAAGTCGAAGAAGACCCGCCGTGTCTGGGTGCGCAAAGTCGACGCCTCGGGCACCAGCACTGAAGGGGATGCGCCAATCCAGCCCTTCCTTCCTGCTGACGTTCTCAGCAACCAAGGTGCGCCCGCTGATGCAGTGCATCTCTCGGGGAAGCGTGCAGCTGACCACGTTCCCCAGCCATCTCCCTCTCAGGCGAGGAAGATGCGTCGACGGAGCAGGGGCGCAGCCAATGCCCCGCGCATCACCTCTGATGTGCTACAAAAAGTCTCTGTCTTTGACAGACTCACTCGCTGTAATGGCGAGGAGAATTTGGATGCTGAGTACTATGCACCCCAGCGGGCTAGTACAAAGAAATCCAAGACGGCACGGGCCATGCGCCACAAACGTGCTATGCCAGCAGCAAGCCAAAAGCATGCGCTCACAATCATGCGCGCTACTGATGGCAAGCTGTACAAGGTCGGCTCAGGTGCTTCGGAACCAAAACGAGCCGATCTTCAAAGTCCTCATCTCACTTGGGCGCATCTACTGCATGCACAACCAAGTCGAGTGAGGCAAATTCAGTGGTCTTGAACTCCCGCGCCTCATCTGGTTGTGCGTTTGAGGTCCGTTCAAGTCACTTCAAATGTTGTTGTTCCCCCACTACTGATCGTGATGCCTGCTTGGTATCAGATCAGGGGGGGCAGCACTCACCTGTCCACCCGGCGCTTGGCCTTGCCATGTGCCTGAAGGGGGTGTGAAGGTAGCACTCTCCTCCAACGACCTGCGTAACGTGATCACTCACAAGCGCCGGTCAGGACAGTCGACCAACAGGCACGATGCACCTCTCACGGGGTATACTTGTGCGATGGTCACCGTCAACTGCTGTTGCAAGGCAGCAGTACCACCAAGGCAGGCAGTCTTCCAGCGGCTGCAATCATCGACACCCCTCCCACATCGTCTCGGGATGAAGGTGTCAACGGAAGAGGAACCAAGAGTTGCTTCATGCAACGTGGTCTCCAACTCCTCATCACTCAGGAAGGCGACTGGCAATTCCTCGTCTTCATCCAAAAGCCAGCCGAGGAAAGCCAAGGCAGCTGTCTCGACCTCTGGAGTGTTCGAAAGTACTCGGTCGAGGAAGAAGTTATTAGCCGGGGGTAGTCAGACCCTTGTTGAGCCTCCTTCCGAAGGCGAAGATATCCAAAGCACAGCTGCGGCGGATCTTCATCCTCGAGGCGAAGTCAGCCTCCCAGAAGCCCCTCGAAACGAGGATCTCCCCCAGGACACAACTGGGGGTAGAGACGAAGAGGCCCTTCAAGACGGAGCTGAGGGCAATCAAGCCTTTGCAGATGCGCCCGTCGAGAATGACCTCCAGAAGGTGGCTGGGGGTGGCCAAAGTGAAACACTAGGAGAGGTGACTCCCCCACATGAAAGTGAGGCCGAGAGCGAATCCTCAACCAATCCATCCACTCCTGGCTGTGTCAGGACCGTATACATGACTGGAGGTGATTCCGAGTCTGATGCGCCACCGCAAGATATTGTCCAGCGCATAGACTCATTAGAGGGAGGACTCAAAACCCTCTCTACCTCTATACAAGCACTGACTCAAGCAGAGTTAGATATTCGGTCGGCCTTGACCAGAACACCTTCAATCGGTCCCGACCCAGGAGTCAATGGGGAGTCGAGTGTACCCCTTCAACGGGCACCCTCAGATACAGAAGCACCCCGGACGTCGGAGCCCTCAAACGCTCCACTCCAGGAAATACCACCTTCCCCGACTCCTAGCTCCACGGAGAATGTGGTCGAAATGATCAAGGACTTGCGGGAGCGCTTCGAGTCCAAAAACAGGCAAGAGGAGCGCCACAAGATGGGCATTCCCCAGCCTTATCCCCTCGAGTGGAACAAGGTGGTTTATCCTCCAAAATATAAACCACAAACACTCACGCCGTACGATGGGAAGGACTCTCCGTGTCGGTACCTGACATATTTCCAGTCGCAAACAGGGCATCTTCCAAAGGAGGACGCGCTCCTCACCAGCATCTTTGTTGGGGCCCTAAAAGGGGTGGCGTACGACTGGTACTGCAGCCTCCCCGACAATTCTATATCGTCCTTCGACGACTTGACGTGCCTCTTCCTCGATCGCTTCTACGACGGCAGGAAGGACATGACGATGGCATCTCTCATAGAAATACGCCAGAAGGAGAAAGAAACGGTTCGGGTGTTCATCGAACGCTTCCGACAAGCCTGCTTCAGGCTACCTCCA
Organism: Iris pallida; assembly: GCA_029216955.1. NCBI lineage: Eukaryota > Viridiplantae > Streptophyta > Magnoliopsida > Asparagales > Iridaceae > Iris > Iris pallida. Next base: position 56,390,199 of record JANAVB010040619.1, read on the forward strand.
GGCATGCCAGAACATGCGCTCCTCTCCTCTTGCAGCATGAACATGCTGCCCGCAGTGAAGCTCTGGCTCAACTCTACTCCCCCTCCCGACTGGAGCTCCCTGGTCATCGAAGCTGAAGCCGCAGAAAAGAAGGCGGCCAATGCACGTCTTCTGGGTGTCAGCTTTCCCGCCTTTGATGATAAGGGGAAAAGGTCAGCAGCCAACAATTCTGGACGAGAAGCAAAGGGGAAACAGGCATTGACTGTTAATGCCTCGAAAGGCGCATCTGTGCCTACTCAGAAGCCTCCACTGGCACCGAGACCCAAGGAGGTGTATTCATTCAATGACGAAGACACCCTGCAACTCTTTGAAATACTAAAGCAGGGTGACAAGATCAAGCTCCCGGACCCAAAGCGGCCCGATGAAGTCGGGAAAGTGGACAACCCGAGGTACTGTCACTACCATCGGTTTGTCGGACACCCGACCAAGGACTGCTATGTCCTCAAAAATTACATCTAGCGCATGATCAATGCGGATGTAATCTCCGTCGACTATGAAGAGAAGACGGTGTCAGCCAATGTGGTGTCACTTCAGTTCGGCATCTTGCCACCGACTACCACACAAGATGGCGTCGTCCCCATCCTTAAGGCGACAATGGAGGTGGTGAACTTACCACCTACCCATGACAATGCGAGTGGACTCATCCCACTCACCACATCTCGAGGAGAGGTCCTCTGGGTTTACCCCGACCTCGTCTCCGAGGTGACTCAACCGGAGGTACGCTCTACCTCCAAATCAAAAGGCAGGAAGATCGAGTCTTGCCGCACAGTCTCTTCTTCAACGGAAGAGGCACTTCCAGTACAGACACGTGCACAACAGAACGCTCAGCCCGGCGAAGCTGCCGCCGAGATGGTGCCTCCCGGTACCATCCCTGAAGAGGGCCCGTCTAAACCCTCAGCAGCCAATAAACAGAAGCAGGTGGAGGCTCGTTTCGACAGACCTCTACGGAAGGAGAATGCTTCGGGGATAGCCAAGCCCCACAACTTTGACATACTGGCACAACTGGCCAGTACTCTTGTACGCCTGTCTTTGTTTGAGCTCCTGCGTCTTTCCAAAGACTCCCGAAAAGCTCTCTGCGAAGCTCTGAAGGACGCCGAATCCTTTCTCAGTCAGGTCAAGCAGCCTGAAGACCTCCCCACTACTTGTGCGCACTGTCATTGTGTGGATGAAGTTATCCCAAATATAACTTTCACCCAACAAGACATGCTGCTCAAGCACCACCGACATAACCGACCGCTGTATTACACAGGGTACATCGGTTCAGTCAAGGTGAGCCGGATTCAGATCGATCCGGGGTCTTCCCTCAGCATCATTCCGAAGGCGCTGCTATCAAAACTGGGGATCCCAATGTACCGGCTGGCGCCCTCCAACACAACCATCAGTGGCTTCAACGCCAGCAAAAGTGAACCACTGGGCAAGATCCGACTGAAATGTCACATCGGCAACCTCAAAACTGAGGTGACTTGTTATGTGGTGGATGCCGAGGTCAACTACAACATCCTGCTCGGCCGACCATGGCTATATGAGTACATGGTAGTACCTTCCATGCTCCACCAATGCATGAAATATGTATCCACCAACGGCGTCATCCGGACGGAGTTCGCAGACATCGATCCCTTCAAAGGGATCGAAGCTTACTTCACCGATTCCGACTTGTACAAGCCACTTGACGAGGAGGAAGCCAACGATGCTGATGATGAGGCAGAGACGGCAACCGAGCCGGACACGAAGCCTGAGATGAATCCAGATGCCCCTTTGAAGATCCGACTGAAGGGTAAACCACCCCAGAAGGCGCCTCCAATGAACATCAAACTATCAGGGAAAGCACCGACTCCTGAGGCTCCCCTGAAGATACGCCTCAAGCGAAAGCCGCCTCAAACATCGGCTCCCCTGGTGGCAAAATTATAGGGGAAGGCACCACTCACAGGTGGTGCAGTTGAGGCACCTTTGAAGGTGCGTCTTAAGGGCAAGCCCCCGCAGTCATCCAAGATGCCAGAGAGGGCTCACATAACCCTCTCAAACCCCAAAGTCAAAGCTGTGGTAGATTCTCCTGATTCGACCCCAGTGCTTACAGATGAGGAGCTTGGCGAATATATCTCTGCTGATGTAGATGCACCCTCCTTAGACAATGTAATCCCACGGGATAAGATCTCGTATTTTATCAATAATAGAGTGTCTTTTAATTATTCTTGTCTTCCGCACTGGAATGCCATGTATACATTAGATAACGCTCTACGGTCGTTGCAAACACAAATAACGACCATCCATCATGTAAGTCGAGTAGTCCCGTCTCAAGGAGTCTGTTTTATAGCCCCTCCACGAAGCCGAGACGAAGGATCCATCATTTTGGGCAAAGTCGAGCGTCATCAAGACATCCCGCCACTCGAGCCAGAACCTGATACCGGCAGAGTACAAGTCTATCGGTACACGGATACGGCAAAGCACATCATCCAAAAGATGGGCTACGACCTAAAAAGCAACAAAGGCCTAAACTACGGCAAAGGTCGACGTCTCCCTCTCCAGCTTCTAACACCCAAAGGAAAGCCGCAAGACTACTACAACAAAACTCGACGGGGGATAGGCTATGTCATACCGCCATCAACTCCAGAGAGTTCAGACGCATAAGACGTAGAACATTCCCACTCATCCGAAGCGTCGACTTGGGATTCTGATACCAGTATCGGATCAGTCTTCAGGAAAGTGCTGTCAGCTAACATGACGTCAGCACAACCTCAAAAAGGTGAAGGCGAAGACCAAGCGCCGAAACCCTTCGAAGAAGAACCCTGGGCTCAACGCCTAGGAGAACAATGGGAGTCTCATTTTGAGTTACGTGAACCTCCCACCGAAGACGAAGTCGAGCAGATCGACCTCGGGAGCGGATCTTCTTCCAAACCCATCTTCATCAGCAAAAGCCTAGAAGGAGAGGACCGAGAGTCTCTAATCCAGCTGGCTAAAGAGTATATCGACGTCTTTGCCTGGAGCTACGAAGATATGCCAGGACTCGATCCATAGATCGCAATGCATAGGTTGAACATCTTACCTGATGCCAAACCTATCAAACAACAACAGCGACGTTTCCGTCCGGACATCATGAATGCCATCGATCAAGAGGTGGACAAACTCTTGACTAGCGGCTTCATCCGTGAGGAACAACACCCAGATTGGGTAGCCAACGTCGTACCTGTCACCAAGAAGAATGGGAAGATACGAGTCTGTATCGACTTCAGGGACCTCAACTTTGCTTGCCCGAAGGACGAATTTCCGCTTCCAATCACCGATGTAATGATCGACAACACATGTGGCTTCGAACGCATGTCCTTCATGGACGGGTATTCAGGCTACAATCAAATCAAGATGTTCCCCGACGACGCAAAATATACGTCATTCAGGACTCCAAAGGGCATTTTCTGCTGCACAGTAATGCCCTTCGGCTTGAAGAACGCCGGTGCAACATACCAACGAGCTATGAGCACCATCTTCCGTCAATATCTTCGCAAGACAGTCGAATGCTATGTTGACGACATCGCAGTCAAGAGCCGCCTCAAAGGAGATCACCTACGGGATTTGAAGATAGTCTTCGATCTCATGCGGGCACATCAGCTCAAAATGAACCCCGCTAAATCCTTCCTGGGGGTTTCTAGCGGCAAATTCTTGGGCTTTGTCATCACGGCGAAAGGCATTCATGTTGATCCCGAGAAGACCAAAGCCATCCTCAACATGGACCCTCCGAAGAATCTTCGAGAACTTCGGGGCTTACAGGGACGTCTGGCATACATCCGGAGGTTCATAGCAAACCTCTCCGGTAAATGTCAACCCTTTACTCAGCTCATGAAAAAGGGAGTCTCTTATGTCTGGACAGAGGAGTGCCAAAAGGCTTTCGACGACATCAAAGCCTACTTGACGAGCCCACCAGTCCTGGTGGTACCTGTCGCCGGTAAACCATTTCTCCTCTACGTCCGTGCCATGGATCATTCTCTTGGCGCTCTGCTGGCTCAAAACAGCGATACAGGCTATGAGCAAGCAATCTACTACCTCAGTCGAACGCTCATCTGGGCCGAACACCGGTACAACCCTGTTGAAAAGGAGTGCTTGGCTTTGGTGTTTGCCATCCAGAAAACTCGTCATTATGTCTCGGGCCAGACAATTTATGTCATTTCCCGAGTCAATCCACTCAGAGTCCTCATGACGAAGCCGGGATCATTAAACTCCCGACTAGCCACATGGGCGATCTTGCTAACACCATATATATGGTGTTTGTCCCGCAAAAAGCTGTTAAAGGTCAAGCTCTGGCTGACTTTTTAGCTGCACACCCCATCCCAGAATCCTCAAGACTCTATGAAGACATCCCGGATGAGGTCCAAGAATCCAACATCACCGAAGGGAGCTCCGTTTGGCGGATGTTCTTCAATGGCGCTTCAAGAACAGGCCCCAAAGGCCAAATCATCGCAGGAGTGGGGGTAGTCTTAGTCTCCCCCAATCAGTTGGTCATCCAGCGTGCTTACTCCCTTTCGAAGCCGTGCTCCAACAATATTGCCGAGTACAACGCACTCATCATGGGACTCCAACTCGCACAACAGCTGGGGGTGGACCATCTGGAAGCCTACGGTAACTCAAAACTTGTCGTGAACCAGATTCGGGGGCAATACGAGGTTCGCCATGAGGATCTGATCCCTTACCATGAAGTTGCGTTGAACATCATTTCAACCTTCACCGGGTTCTTCATCGAACACGTACCTCGTCTACAAAACATGGAGGCTGACGCTCTGGCTGGCCTTGCAGCCTCATTGGCAGCGCCCTTTGGGACTCAACACTATGTCACGGTAACTGGCCGAGACTTGGTTTGTCTTAGAGACAACCTATGCTTGCGAGTAGCTCACACCATGCCGACGAATACTGGTGTTAATGTCCGAGACTGGAGGTTCCCGTTCATCGACTTTGCTGTCTACGGAATCCTTCCAGAGGACCCGAAGGAAGTTGTCTCAGTCAGGAGACGCTCTCTTCGATTCTACTACGATACAGCTACCAAAATGCTGTACCGACGCTCCTTCGATGGGCTCCTCCTTCGATGTCTGTCCAACGAAGAAGCAGCCGAAGCTCTTCGAGAAGCTCATGACGGAACTTGCGGAGCTCATCAACCCGGTCCTAAGTTGCAGGATCGACTGCAACGTATGGGCTACTACTGGCCAACCATGGCCGCCGACGCTGTTGAATATGCTAAGAAGTGTCACGCATGCCAACTTCATGCAGACTTCATACATACACCGTCTGAACCGCTACATCCTACAGTCGCCTCCTGGCCCTTCGAAGCCTGGGGCATGGATATTGTGGGACCAATCACCCCTCCTTCATCAAGAGGACACCGCTTCATCCTGGCCATCACCGATTACTTCTCCAAATGGGCAGAAGCAGTCCCACTGGCGGAAGTAAAGAGCTCCAGGGTGGTCAGCTTTATCAAGCACCATGTCATTTACCGTTTCGGAGTACCCCGGCGGATCATTCATGACAATGTTCCTCAGTTTATCAGCCACATTTTTAGCAGGTTCTGTGACAAGAATCGCATTCAAAATGTGGCATCCATCGCCTACAATCCGGCTGCAAACGGGTTAGCAGAGGCGTTCAACAAGACCATCGTTAGGCTGCTCAAAAAAGTCGTGTCATCCAACAAACGCGACGGGGACGAAAAGCTTGGCGAATGCCTTTGGGCCTACCGCACAACGGTACAGACCCCAACAGGCAACACACAATTCTTCCTGGTCTACGGGAGTGAAGCAGTACTGCCTCTCGAGATCCAGATACCCTCACTCCGCGTAGCAATAACGAACAAACTCACAGAAGAAGACAATCAACGTCGTCGTCTGCGGGAACTGGAGGCACTCGATGAGAAGCGTCTACTGGCTCAACAACGCATCGAACTCTACCAAGCCCGTATATCACAGGCTTTCAACAAGAAGGTCAAACAGAGGACTTTCCAAGTTGGCGACCTGGTTTTAGCAGTCAAAAGGCCAATGGTGTTAACTCACAAGACACCAGGAAAGTTCGAGCCCAAGTGGGAAGGACCTTTCATCATTGAGATGGTATACTCAAACGGTGCTTACCGTCTCGCCAAACCCAATGGGGACTTGTTTATGATGCCCATCAACGGCAAGTTCCTAAAGAAGTACTATTCTTAACAACCTTCAGACATGTACTTTCCCAAAAGGGGACCTGTGGGTCCAATCATCGGGCTCACACACAATCTCCTTCCACAAACTCATACGCTTTCGGAACCCAGCTGTTCCGTGGCATCCTTCAGTAGAAATACAACCACGTCTACATCACATCTGAGTTGTTCCTCTACACCCTACAAAGCGGAATCTTATGCTACGTAAGCCGATGCTACCCTTCATGTTTACCACGTCCACATTACCTCTGAGTAAACATCTCGTACAAACAACCCCTGCGTTGTCGTACATTGATCGCAGAACTTCCACGTCCACATCACCTCTGAGTTGTTCAGCGTATCCCCCAGGATCATTCCTACCACGTCCATAATACCTCTGAGTAGGAAGATTCTATCATTTTGAACCCAATGATTGCCACGTCCACATCACCTCTGAGCAAACATGTTGGTTCCTCCAAACTTATTATCTGTGCCTAAAAACCAAGGTGCGCAAAAGATAATAGGTCCACACAAATCACCAAGTTCATAATAACAAAAATGAACACATCACAAAAAGTTGTGTACTTCTTTATTTTTCTGAAAGAGAGAGTACAAAAACTACACTATCCCCCAGCGAAGGGTTGCAAAAGAACACAAAAAAAGAGAAAAGTTACAGTCCCTGAACCTCCCCAGGGTGGGCTGAGAGCTCCCTGACTCGAAGTCTTAAGTCGACTGTACGGGCCTCCACAGTCGCCAGGACTCGTCGCTCAGCTTCTTGACGCATCAATTCAACAGCCCCAGCGGAAGTATCGTTCTCATGCTTCTTATCAAGCTGTTGTCGCTGCTGCGCCAAGGCAAGAGTCCGCTGAGTAAAAGTCGCTTCCTCCTTCTTGAATGCTGTGTGTTCAGCCCGGACACGCTCGGCATCCAACTGGAGTCGGGCCCGTTGGTCCTCAAGGCAGCGCATCTGGGTGTCGATCACCGCGATGTTAGCATCCAATGCAGCTCGAGTTTCCACCATCGTCTTCATGGACTGAGACAACTGCTCTACCGCAGCCTCAGTCTCAGCCACCTCGCGCTTCCAAATGCCCACAGTGGCCTGGTAGGAAGACTCGATCTCGGCAATCAGCTTCCCCTTCTTCGCATCTATCAGGACGGAGAGGTCGTTTCGCTGGATGCGCTAAAGTTCCGTAAGCCGCTCGTCCAGCTCGATCACCGAAACCTCCAGAATTTCGGCCATATAGTCGTGGCCTTGGTGAATGCGGATCAGCTCGATACAGGGCATTGCCAGAGCTCTTGCCGTCGCAAAACTCCCGTTGGCATCCATCACAGCAGATACACCCTTCTGCAGCATTTTGTACACCCCTTCGACGAGGAATTTCATATATTCGTCTGCATTCGCCAGGACCTGCGGCGTCATAGCAGGAGTTGGAGGAGCTACTATAGTTAACGGACCAGAAGAAGATCCGCCAACCTCAACCTGCGAGGCTTGAACCTCGGCATCAATGGGCTCTTCATCAACAGGGGCTGGACTGCTAGCCTGAGGAGCCGAAGGAACAGAGAAAGCCTGCACAGGCGTCGAAATAGTACCCCAAGTAGGAGGGGCAACAAAGGGTTCCACACCCTTACCCTTCTCAAACTCGGAGGGACCACCGACGTCAACGGCCACCTCCTCTACTCCCAATGTCCTATCAGCGACCAGTACCTCCCCCGGCAGAACGGGGAAATCAGCACTCATCTCCTGGCCCGCCCCGGGAGACAAGACCGGCAGAAGGGTCTCATCCTTCTCAAGTCCCTCAACAGGGACAGAATCTGTCGCTACCTCCTGATCGGTAGCCGCCTCAACTTCCACGGTTGAAGCCGGGGTAAGACTCGACAATGATATAGCCGACCTCCCCTCATCATGGCAAGGAGGGGAATCAACCCTCTCCTCTGTCCCAATCATATCTGTTGCCCCCGCAACAGACTCTTGCAGCTCTGGAGCAACGTCATCCGAAGGCGACGAACTCCAATCCACCTCATCATCAGGATGCCTCGAGTCCGTAGGACCCTCAACGTCCAAGGCCTCCACGGCAGACGGTACCTTCCCGAAATTTGTTGCAACCTCAAAGACAGGAGATGCTAAAACCTCCGCAGGAACGTCTTCGGGACCCTCCTCTACGGGAGACATTATCATCGGTGGAATGCGCTCATCAGAAGAGCCTGCCACCTCCTTCGGTTTACTAGTACCCGATTTTTGAATACGGGACTTCTTCTTCGACGATCCCTGCAAGAAGAAAAGCATAAGTCACCACAATGACAAAATAAATCAGAATTGCGAAGCACTCCTTACCTCAGCAGGAACTGATCCCGTTGGCGTTACGAGTGGCACTTCCGTAACCTTTGCAGTCGACGTCTTTTTCGACCTCTTCGGTACAGAAGAACCAGCTTCTGTGTCAGCCCGCCTCTTCCCAACAGACGGATCTCTCACTGGTGCTGCAGTAGCAGCCCGATATCCTACCAATTCTAGGGGACGATATGATCGGGCTACCATCAACATATTCGCCATGGCCTCCAGCTGAGTTCCAATGATGAAACTAGTCTTCCTGTCATAACTAGGAGACGCAGCATTCATAATGCAATACAGCTTGGCGGCCGGATACAGAATCTGCGGCCGAGGGTTGCGGACTGGCATAGTAAATTTAACGCTAGTGCATCCAGCGTTATAATACTGCCATCCCCGGGCTCCATCCAGCAAACTCCCGACGAAGCCTAGACTGCTACTGGGATTCCGCAACATTAGCTGGGTATAGCCAAATTGACGAGCAAATCGGCTTGGCAGATATGGCTCCAGATAACATTTATTCTGGTTGCGGTAGACCAGATGAGAAGGCCGGATACTTTGCAACCAACGAAAACTCTATTTCGGCAAAGTGACCGCATCTTTGCCAGAGTCAACTAAATCTTGGTCGGCCTCGAAATCTTTGAAGATCGGGCCAACCTTGACAATCTCCCACCCCTGAAGGTAGGACAAGACTCTCCTGCAAACGGGGACGCCAGTGTATGACCACTTCCTCTTATAGAAGCGGCGGATAAAAGCATCCCCTTCAACATGATCCTCTTCCGGACCGGGACTCATCACGTTCGGATGATGCAAAATCAGCCACCCCATAAGATAATGGAAAGGCAGCTCGGCCCGGGGAAAGTTGTCATTGTTACCTTTCTCATGGATCACGTCATCAGCAAAAGACCTCAAACCGCGCAACAGGTTGCACACCATCGCGAGGAGGAGGGCTAAGGGTCGTCCAAAAGCCAACTTCACGGCAGGCAAAATGAGATTCCGATGTACCCTTTCTACGGCACCGGATCCACCTGCAAATACGTAATCCCGGAGCCATATCATCAAATAGGCTGTCAATACTGCCTTAGATGACATCCGGTGCCCACAGTGCCAGAAGCAGCTATATGCATCCTTGCCGCTCTCATCCGAACGTGGGGTCCTCTCGTCCAGCCGACTTATTTTATAAGTCACTTCCGCGGGCTTCAGTCCCTGCGGAGTCGCAAACCGGATCCTCGAAGGATCCGCCAAATCCTGCTTAAAGACATAGTCCCTCCAAGCAGTTACATAAGGCTGGGTCTTGCCCCTATCCCTCCGGTGCATCAGATAATGGTGGCTCGTCACCTCCTTGAATACAGCCATCATCTCCGGGTTCTTATCCTCCAGAACCTGGATCTCCTCATTTGACAGGAAATATTCCTCGTACGGCTCCGAGCCCCAAGGAAGCCTAGACACTTCGTACATCTCATGAAGAGCCAACCCCAACTCTCCCACCGGAGTGAAAAAGCTGCCAGTATGGGCATTGAATAATTCCAAGAGCGCAAGGAACATAGGCTTATTGAGATCCACGCCTGCCTGCGTGGCCCGAATGGCGGCTGTCAACTCGATCTCCTTAAGCTCAACTTTGAACCTTGAAAGCACCCAAGTGGTCAACTCGTCCCACCTTGGAATATAGTGACAACAACCTTCTACTCTAAAGCCACCTGTCGGGTATATGATCTTCGCTGTCAGCATCCGATTTGCAAAGGTCGGGGCACTGAAAGGAAATGTGTCATTTGGGACTTCACTGTAGAGGCTCCCGGGACGCAAGGCTCGGTAACTGAACGAGGAACCGGCTCACGAAGAAGCCAAAGTATCTCGCTGGTTCGAGGAGGCGTCGATCGAAAGGGTACCTCCCAAGGCCCCTCCTTGAGAAGGAGTAAGTTCCCAATCCATCCTTCTCTTTGAAGCTAAACGATAAAAGGCCGTCAGCGGCAACTGGCGGTCAACCTGTCTCGTGTATAGAACCATGCCTTTGGCAGTAAAGAACCAGTCCTCTTTGATCTTCAGTATCTTCGCTTCAGAAGAGATTAGTCGGTCGCCAAACAGAAAGGCAGGTTTTAAGAAAGTCATATCTTCAGATTCAGCAGACTTCAGTTTACCACTCTCCATCATACTCTGGAGGAAAAGTGGCAACTGGTTCTGGATTTGCAGCATTCTCTTTCGGGGTTGGTTCTGTAAGATAGCATCCTTTGCAGGGTTGATCACCGCCTCATCAAAATCAACCCCCATTTGGTAAAGAGAAGCATCCAAGAGGACTTCATTCAACAAAGGGATCGTCATCGACACTGGTCCAACAAAAGTGAGTCAGGCAAAAAGACAAAAGGTATCAAATAGATTGACGCAGCGTCAGGGCATAAACCCATGCACGTCAGCTTCAGCTCATCACCCATGCGCGTCAGCATTGGAGCTTCGGCGCATCAGCAGGACGTAAACCTGTGCGCGTCAGTATTGGAGCTTCGGCGCATCATCAGGGTATGAGCCCATGCGCGTCAGCGAAAGCTTCGGCGCATCATCAGGGTATAAAACCCATACGCGTCAGCAAACTAAACCTCGGTGCATGATAAAGGCCTGAACCTATGCACGTCGGCAGGATAAAACCTCAGCGTATCAAGGACAGAAGCCCATACGCATCGGCAGCAGAAAGTTAGAGCATATTAGATAGCAAAAGTCGACACCCACCCGTCACCCCGGGGCGAACGTCGGCCGGAGTCGCAATGGTGGCAGGAGCATCCTCGTCGGCGAACTCCGCCGGCTCCTTTCCCTTAGCACCACCGCGAGGAATCTTGGGAGCCATTCTATCAAAGAGGAAGAAATTAGGGTTTTGGAAGAACTCTAAAGGAGGCAAAGGCACAGAGCAGAAGAACTCTCTTTCTCTCCATCTCTCACCTATGTATAGGCCGTGGTCGTACGCGTGAACCGATGACGAGTGATCTCAGCCGTCGCCTCGGGTCTTGTGAAGATAACAGCAGATAAAACCAAAAAATCATCATTAATCTTTTCGATTTCCGAGGCATTATCATATTCATTAACTGAGAAAAGCATGCGCCCGAACAGGCATGCGCCCCAACAGTCATGCGCCCTGATCGCCATGCTTCTTATTCAAAGTATTCCAAAACTTATTCAAAAGTTTTGAAAACTTTGAAGGGGGTCTTGTAGAAGCATAGAATTTCATAACCAGAAAGACCATGCGCCAGATACTACATGCGCCAGAACTCAAACAGCAAAGTCAGTAACTATAGACATTTGAAGAAGGACTTTTTATTTATATACAAAAGTCTATTACATGTCGAGAAAAGGTTGTACAAAGGAGAATTCTACAAAGGAAGGATCCTAAGGCTACAGCCAGCAGCCACCATGCGCCTCCAGATAGGCACAGCAGTCACCATGCGCTGCCAGTTAGGCGCAGCAGATGTCATGCGCCTCTAACCAGGCGCATCCCACCATCTCTTCAGCAGCTCAGTTATGTGCATCCAACTCAGTTATGTGCATCCCTTCAGCAGCACAGTTATGTGTCGTTCTTCCAGCCAGGGTCACCTGATAAATGCTTCGACTAAACAAAGCATTTAACCCTCTGGCTGGAACCAAGAAAGAGAAGTGCACCGTAAATCTGTGGCCAGGGGAGGCTTCGAAAGAGCCTCCAAAGACCAAGGAAGACCGTGATCGAAATACGGCTAAAGGAGCAGCTTTCAACACAACCAGAGTGAGCAGCCCCCACTTTGAAGGAAGAGAGAGCCTAGCACTGCCATTCCGATCTACGGCTCTTCCGAAACAACGGAGACGAGGCCCGAGCATCCCTATCTTTGGATGCAACAGGCACCTTCCGCCTGCCTCAGAAGCCCTCGACTCCGTCTTTTGGATGTAACAGTCACCTTCAAGAGTATCAACGACGACATGGCGTCTCATATTCACCCTCGGGAGCACTTCGTCAACAGAGTGCACCCGAATACTCAAGTTCATGTCGGAAATACGTGAGGGAATGAGAAGCAAACCTTCTCTCTATACTACTATTTATAGGCCGGGCAGATCAAACCCACGCGCCAAGTGGATGGCTCTCCGAGTTCCGAGCAATGAACTCACATTAAATGGATGAACCGGACGCCTCGACTTCAGCCAAACGGCTATTTAAAGGCACTCGAGAAGCGAAACAGCCGCATCATTAAAGACGTATCGGATGCGCCAGTTGGACAGTGCATCACACCCCTTCAAACACCAAACAGATGCGCCCTGTACCGAGCGCATCACAGGGGATGCGCCCCCATACATCCCCATATGCCTAGTGGAACGTCAACCGAAGCGCCCACTCAGCCGTCCATCGAATGTCACCAACATTAAATGCTGAACTGACAGAGTTGGCAGCACGCCTTCCCAAGTCTAAACGGTTGACAGCTTTTGCAAAAAATGAAGCGTCTACAACGTCAGCATCATCATGACCTCACCCCGAAGGCTACTGCCACGTGGCCACCCAACCATCCGTATGCGCCTCAAAAGCCATGCGCCTCAGACCCTTCACTGATCCCTAAAGACAGAAGAAGAGTCTTGAAGCTTTACATGCGCCTCAAAAGCCATGCGCCCCAGACTGATCTCTGATCCCGAAAGACAGAAGGAAAGTCGCTTGCATGTGCCCCAAAAGCCATGCGCCTAGAACCGCTCGTGACTCCTAAAGGTCACGAGCCAAAATCTCATCATGTGCCCAATCCAAGGCGCATCCCACCAAATCATCCCCCCCATCAGATCCAAGATCTCCGAGCCATGAGTCGACGACATGTGTCCTTTGACTCAACTCATCCAAGATTTCAGCAACAGAAAGATCTTCTCCTCTGCTACGTGCCGGCTCACAACTGCAGTATGAAGAATTCAACCCCTCGAGTAGGGCGCATCATCCATGCGCCCCTATCAGCAATCCCCACGTGGCGTCCCCACGTACCGGCACATCCTACGAATGCGCGTATGAGCAGCCAACCTGTCCAGCTATAAATAGAGGGATCATTTCCTTCTTCCAGGGACATACGGACAACACACAGACAGATTCAAAGGAACGTACCACCAGAGAGGCAGATACAGACACTCAACGTCTTCCTCCTCTCAGCAAGCTCCAGCACCCAGAGCAATCTACACCTTCAGAGAACCGATAACCGTCGTCAGCCCGTCAACAGAGTTAACGCATTACCACTCGCTCCATTGGCACTAAGGACCCAGAGTAAACAAAAGTGTACTCCTAGGACTACATCTAAGTCCTATATTGTAATACTGTTCTGTTTGTATTAAGATTTGCAATCAAACGATTTTAATGGCAAACAGTGGGCTCCTTTTATTATATGCTCATTTGGCTCCCCATGTTAAGATATCGTATGTCCGTCGATCAAATTAAGTTACTGACAACTATATTGATTCGACATCTTTTATCCTTAAGTAGTACCGCTCAACTTTATTTTTCATGTCAGATATAATTCACCTGCAGGGTTTACATGATAATCCTTATGAGCTCCTTAAGGGGACATCATCAACACGATGTATCAGAACATGGATTACATTTATAATCAACAGCCCATCATACATACAATATTATTACCCAATTAATAGAGGTTGTTGATTCATAATGAATCTCACTCTTTCATGAGTCAAAGTAATGCACACTGCATATACATGTCTGTTATTATATCCGAATTAAGAGCATAAGCATCCATAATAACAGAGGTGTTTGTTCTCTTATGTAGTCAGTACAAAGAGAACAACCTCAAGTGGTCCTGTTCAATACACATAAGTATACTCGTGTAAACCTATAGTCAAGATAGACTAATACCAGATTACACTACAACCTTTCCAATAGATTGTCCAAGTCTATCTAGGTTGTGAACTATTTATATACTCCATAGGAAACTGATAATATGATCTTCTGTGTGACACCACACACCATATATAGAATATCAGACATTTGCATTAACACTTGCAACAAATACAATATGCAAACATTTGCCCATATGATTCTTATTCAAAATTTTAAGGAAATAAGGTTACTACAAAAGTGATGTTTTTAGTATATAACCCTAACAATATTTTGTCATGTCCACATTACCTCTAAGCAGATATAATAAATATCGTTATTTTCTAATCAAAAAATATATCATGTCCAGTACCTCTGAATATATTTTCTATTCTATTACTTATATCTATAACAAGATATGCAACAAGTAATGGAACCATATAAAAATTTTCTCATTTCATTTCTATTTCAAAAAGAGATACATCATAATGAAAAAGATAACAAGTTTTGATCATTCTACTCTGAAGAGTAAGTGATCAGTTCTACAATTCATTTTTTCAAAACTTGGGCTCTTTCATTACAAGAATCTAGCACCCGCTGCCTAGCTTCAACCCTTCCTGACTCGGAATCGAATGGGTGCAGAGCAGCAGTTTGACGTGCTAGTTATTCATTTTAAAGGTGGTCAAATTCTTCATGCTGGTGCTTCAGAGCATCTATTTGGTTAACAGCAGCTTGATGTAGCTGAGTTTCTTGTTTTATACCCTGCTTGATAGCCTTAAGCTCTGCTTAAAGCTGGGTAATTTTAGTCTCCAGATCAGCAGCTTTCTTCTCTTCATCTACAGCCTTAGCCTTATGACTCTCAGCAATAGAAGCTGCATCAGCAATTTGGATATCCAGTTCAGAGGATTGTTTAGTAAAAGCCAGTAAAAATGCTTCAAAATTGGGTTTACTAGTCTCTGCTTCTCGAGCCATAGCCTCATATTCTATGTTTACTAGCTGCTCAATATCCCCTCTTTTAAGCTTCTTATAAGCTTTAATAGATCCCTCCAGCTCATCCAAAATGTGTTTCAAGAAGGTAGCCTGAGCCTCGTCTCCTTGGCTGCGGATGCCACCGATCAAAAATAAAGAGGGAGTTCTGATTGTACTAAATGGAACATCCTCTCTCCACTACTCGGTGGACTAAAGGCTCCAGAGATGTAAAGAAGACTTTAGTGAAGGAGGCCACCATGAACTTATTAGTTGCTGCAGCACCTGGGGTGGCTACCACTTCTGCTAGAGTCTTTACAGCTTTAATAGATGGAGGCATTTCGTCTTGGGCACTAATGTGGGAAGAGCTCCCCTCTCCTGCTATAGTTCCGGAAGGTCCTTCTGCAATTTACAAAAGTCATTTGTTTAAGCAATATACAATACTGAAGGAGCTATGATAAATAGACCATGTTTAGAAATTTACAAGAGCTGGGCTTAGCATGGGGAGTCTCAAAAGGTTTGGATGTTTCCGGCTGAAGCTTTGACAGGGTGTTCGCAGACATCGTGGCTTGGCTACTTCCAGCCCCTGATTCGGTCTGAAGTGGCAGAGTGATTGGAGTTTGATCTGTTAATTCTACTACCACTCCAGAAGCTTCGGGTTTTTTAGAAATTCTGGGCTCGTCGGTCCTGGGACTAGCATGTCCTCATCGATAACCAGATTTTCTTCATCCTCAGGAGTTGATTGGCCTTCATTAGATGGAAATTCTTAAGGTGGTGGCACATTCACTAAAATTTGTTCCTCTTTAGTAGTGTTATGTCAGTCATCACCAAAAGATTCATCACCAAAGTCACAATCGGCTAAGGCATCAATCATCACCCGGTCCTCTTCAGAATGAGTAGGATCTTGCACCTTTAGAGAATTTATCATTTCTTCTTGTAGTATCAAATCCTTCACTGGAGAGATAGTCACTGGAGTCATGGGGTTGGTGAAGGGACCGTTATCCCCGCCGCAGCAAGTACATTGGCGGAATACGTACCACCAAAGCTTCTGACCTCGAGGCTTCTACGGTAGTGGTAGAAGGTTGGACATCCGCTGAAGTAGCCACTACAAAGAAAGAAATCAATTTAATGTACATCTTTGAGAGAAAAATTATATATTAGGGTATATCAAAATCTTGATATTACCATCCTGAGATGTTACATCTTCAGCAGCTACCAGTTTTCTCCAGACTTCTCTGTATGATGATACAACTGGCTCTTCAGCAGCTCCGGTGCGATCATCCTCCAGATCGATCAAAGTGGTAGACGTTCCTCCTTCTGTGACTCTTCCTTGCTTCTGTATAGAAGAAGGAGTGGTTTTCTTTTCTCCAGAAGAAGAACTGAGAAGCATCTGTTTTGACTGAGAATGAGTCGTTCTTGTAGTCGTTGGTTCATTTATAACCAACGACGTCCTTTTCTTCTTCTCCGGAGCCCTTGGTGAGACAGGTCTACTATCCAGCTGAGGAAGGGCCGTCGTCTCTTTAGCTTTTCTTTTCTTTAACCCCTTGGCAGGGGATTTCTCTTTCCGTACCTTTAAGGATACATCCAGAGGATCTTGAACTTCATCTGGATAATTCCTTAAAATGGAAGCTTCCAGTGGTGGATCTACAGGATCCCTGTCCTCTGTATCCCAAAAAGAGTGAGCAGTGTGTTTCTCCAATTTGGATTTTTTCTCACTTGCAAAGCAATGTGCAGGATGGAAGCTTTTAGTGAATGTATTTGCTGAAGTGTAGAAGTTTGCGTATGTATATAACATACGTGGGCCTTGCTGAAGATTGAAGGGCATAGAAAATATAGCTTTCGTACCCCGGGTATTATAATATCTCCAAGCCCTAGGCCCATCGATCAGATAACCTTTGGCCTGTAGGCAAGTAGTGGCGTTACCCACATGAAGCTGATCATAGCCGAACTGCCGTGCAAATCGACTTGGCAAGTACGGTTCCAAATAGCACTTTTCCTCAAATTTGTAGACCAAGTGAGATGGACGGATCGTCTGCAGCCATGAAAAGATGGGTGGACTGAGACGGAGTGATTTTACGTTCAGATCCATCAGCTGTGGAGGCATAGTCTCGTATCCATGAAGATGCGGAACACATTGAAATCTCTATCCAGATCCACGATTCAATGCAAATATGCACTCTGAAAGAGCAGTGTATTGCCAATGAGCGTTGGAGTAGCTTCTGATGAAATCTCCGCTAACACTTCCCATATTAGGGTTCATCAAACAGGGATGGTGAAGTAATAGCCATCCGAATAAATAGGTGAAAGGTATCTCGGTGCGAGGAAAGTCTTGCCTCGCCGCCTTGTCATGGAGCATGGTCTGCACAAAAGAACGCAGCCCTACATTCAAGCGGCAGGTCATTGCTGATAAAAGGTCCATCTTGTATCCAAAAACAAGACGTACTGCAGCAAACAGAACGCCCCGATGGAACCTGTCAACTGTGCTGGCTCCTGGAACTATGAAGCGTCGCATCCATAAAGAAAAAACCCGCTAGCTGGGCCTCTTTGGACATGGGTCTGTAAACCTGTCTGAGATAACTCTAGAAGGTGTCGCCAGCCTTGAACGGATGCAAGTCTTCATCCAGTCTGATATCTCCATGGTTGTGTTGCTCCATCAAATATTGCATGTCGCTTTGA
Organism: Iris pallida; assembly: GCA_029216955.1. NCBI lineage: Eukaryota > Viridiplantae > Streptophyta > Magnoliopsida > Asparagales > Iridaceae > Iris > Iris pallida. Next base: position 56,408,139 of record JANAVB010040619.1, read on the forward strand.
CTGAAAGGTTCAAAGAAACGAGGAGCACAGGCTTGACTATCAAGTGGTTTGTCCTTCCGTACATGACCCAGGAAAAGGTACGGCATCCACTTGGTTGTATAACAAGTACCTGCAGTGGCACTTTTGTAGAAGCGCGAGCAGATTTTGTAGTAACACAATAGTTCCTGGAAGACGACGATCATCTGAGGATTCTCTTCCGCCATAGTATCCAATTCATTATTTGTGGGCACATACTCTTCGAATGGATTATCGTCCATTGGTAGATGAGAGAGATATTCCATCTCATGGAGAGCAAATCCTATTTCTCCATGGGGGTCATGAAAGTCCCAGTGCTTTCGTTATATCTCTCCACTAAAGCCAGAAACATATAAGCGTTCTGGCGAATACCGTATACTGTAGTCCAAATGGCATTGTAAAGATCTAAATCGAGGAGCCTGTCCTTGAACTGATCCAAAATCCAGATAGATAAGCTGCTCCAATGCTTCATATCTGGGTTAACCAGACCTGTCATATGCATGCTGCGGTCTGGATATCTTCCTTCAGCCTTTGCGAATGTATTTGCAAATATGGGTATTCTGACCGGAAGGAGCAGAGAGGAATCCTCGGAAGGAATACAGCTTTGCTTCAAACCTCTCAAGTGGGTGTTGTACTTTTTATAAGTACTGTAAAAGAGGTCCTTGTGCTTCGGACCCATTCTATAACAGATTTTTCTGACTCTTGCCTGCTGGATTGGAGTCAGATCCCTTTACATTCTTCTGGGATAGCTTGCGAATTCATATTGAGATAAAGCCATAGACCTCGATATTTCTATGAGGTATATGACTTTGTCTTCACATTTGAATATTCTTTCCTCTTTTCTTGTCTTGGGCTGGAAAGTCTTCTTGATGGCATCCCCGAATAGGAAGGCAGGTTTCTTGTGGACCACACTATCCAGACTTTCTAGAGGTTCCCTGTTCATTAAGCTTAGCAGGGTTTGGTTTTCTTGGGCCATAAGGATGGTATTTCGTGCTTCAGGACCATCGTACTGAGGGAATGTGACATGAGATAAATTCTTCTTGTACTCCGGGACATTAAATGCTGAAGCAAATCTTTCAACATTAGGGTCTTTCCTGAGATCAATTGCAAAGAAATACATGAACAAAAGTTAGAAGCAATAAGAGTGTGCAACTTTATAAAGAGTAAAAAATTAGGTTGCGCAACATCCTGGGTTGCGCAACAATCAAGTTGTGCAACATCCTGAGTTGCACGACATTCTGGGTTACACAATATTTTAGGTTGTGCAACATTCTGGGTTGCGCAACATTCTGAGTTGCACGACAACTTGAGTTACCCGACATATGGTGCTACAAAAAACTTAAGTTGCACAACATATCAGGTTGCGCTATACACTGGATTGCGCGACAACTTAGTTGCGCAATATTCTTGATTGCGTAACAACTGAGTTGCACATCTGCATGCACAACACAGTTCGTAAGAACGAACAGTGCTCAAAAAAAGCAACCACACCCTAAGAAGGGGTGTCGCAGAGTTTGTGATACGCCAAACACTCTAAGAAGAGGGGCACAAGTCAATTAAAGATTAAGTCATCCTCCATAGGTCCAATTTGTTCATTCTTGATCACCTTCCAGAGCTGGGTTTGATGTCTCTCGTCGAAAAGAGGGCGGCAAGTACTGTGACGCGCGGGTCAGCAGAGCACGGGTCGAAGCTTCAGCAATGTTCTTCCCTTTGTCAGCAGTGGTCTTCTTGGGGGCCATGTCGTCGAGGAGATAGTCGGAGAAGAGGATTGCAAAAGTTCAAATAATTCTCTCAGAAGATTAAAGTGAAAGTAAAGAGTTACAATCGGTTAAACAAGGGTTATTTATAGCCAAAAGACAGAATCCTAATAGTCACCCTAAGTTGCACATGAAAAATCGTAACAGCTTGCAACAGACTGCGCGAGATAGGTGCAACTTGACTCGGTAATTGTCATAATTTAAAGTATTTCAAAGTTTTGTGATATTTCAAAATTCAAAAACTTTGAAGGGGGTCTTGTAGAGCCTAAAAATCAAGTTGTGCCATGTTTTTACTACTCATCAATCAAGTTGCACCCCAAAAATCAAGCTGTACCCCAGTTATGAAGCTCAGAGATCAAACTGCGCCATTGATCAGGTTGCACCATATATCAGACTGTGCCCAATCACATTGCGCCAAAGTCTACATGGCACCTGACAAATAATTGCCATCATTAACTGACCGCACTGACAACTGACAGCACGATAAACGAAGAAAATCTCTTCGAATCTCGCAAAGCATGGCGCTCGAGACGATTTGATAACAGCTGTTCTGTGAACTCTATGAGTTGCGCCTAGACACAATCTGAACAAATTCTCCTCATACATTCAAATGCTGCCACATGCCTATGCACTGAGTTGCGCCTAGGCGCAACTCAATCAAGCGCAGTTTGACTCGTTGACTGAAGCTCGCGCAACTTAATAAATTGAGGCAACTTATGTTCTAAAGCAGGATGACATGGCGTACATGCCACTAATCTATCAAAACATATCCACTACTCTGTACACGACCATGTACCTCTCAATCATATGATACCACGCGTCTAAATACATCTAGTACACGTTCGAGTAACTGAATGAAAGTTGGCGTAACCTGAAGTGGCGCAGTTCAACCTTGTCACTACCATATTTCTAGTGTGAGGGTATTTTTGACATTTTTGGGGTTATTTGAATTTATTAGAATTTATTTGAATTTTATATATTTTATTTAGGAATTTTTAATGATTATTTAAATGGTGTGATTAAATCCTAGTTAATTGTTTGCCATGTGGTTTGGTTAGCCTAACCTAGATTGGACCTAACCTAGATTAGTCATAACTAATTTTAGTTAGCTACTTTGAGAATTAGATGGGTTGGATTATAGTTTAAGTCAAGTTTAGTTAAGTTAAGTGAGTTTGTTTAAGACTAGGAAATAGCCCTTTGTTCTAGACCACACAATACCCTTGATTCATTCCTAGCCCTAGGATGCAACCTAGAAACCCTAACCTAACCTAGTGGCCGGCCAAGGCTTGTCCCCATTCCCTATATAATATTATTTTGGGGATTTGAGCCTCCTTCCTATAGTTTATCATTCTTTCCTCAAGACAAGGTGAGCCTTCACTTTATTTCTCCATAGATCATTCAATATAGGTCTATTTTCATTGGGATTTCCTCCATAGCACTCTAAATACTGTTCCTCTTTTGTTTGTGGAGTCACATCACAGGTTTAGGATAATTTGAGGGAGTTTTGAAGCTTGGAGAACCATTCTCTATTGGGATTTTTTGAGGATTTTGCAACCATAGGTAACTTCCATAATACTCAATGAAATACTGTTTTTATTCCACATCTAGGGACCCCTAGGCCTAACCTAGTTGTAGGTATAGGTAACCCTAGGTTTTGAGCACTGTACGTGTCCGTATCGGACACGTATCAGTCACTATTCATAAGTGTTTGTCGAAATGCCTCAAAGGGCATTTTGATTCTTTTGTGCAAACTTTTTGAATAGGATTTAGGGTTTTGATATTGTTTATGGGTTTTCAGTGTCTGTGTGAGGTTTTCGTGTCGTGTTGGGTCTCGGGGGACACGCGGTGCCCACACGCGCGCGCACACAGGTTTGATCCCCTGCTGTTCGGGGGCCATAACTCACAGGACACACCACGTCAACATGCGACACTTGACACATGGGTCGTACTCATGACTGACACAACATGTGTCGAGTCTCAGACCCTTATATGTCGTGTTGGACACGCACGAAAGCGTGCATCGAATTTACACTGAACTGGGTTCAGTCGTTTTCGAGCACTGATACGCGTGTCGTATCGCACGCACGCGTATCGTGGACACGTGACAGGGTGTCCTAGCCCAAGCCCTATACTTGGTTGACACTTGGACATGACCACGTGGGTTGTGTCGTGTCGTGTCGTGTGCACGGACACTGTGAACACGTGCACGATAAGTGGTCTGTTTGTGCACTGTTTTCATATTTGTTTCGATTGGACACGTTTGTGTCCACTTGGGTGGACACAAACTCGTTGTGGGACACGTACACAATATGTAGATACATTACCAACCATTAGTTCATTATTTTAACTCGATTTTGTAGATTAATTCTCATTTTTCCCTAATTCCTGATACCTACATTAACAGTTCACTGTTCCTATTTTTCTAGATTTTCAGTATGAGTTTTAGCTTCGATTTTAACCTGGAAAACACTGTTATTTGCATGATTTTAAAGCTCTAATATGTTCACCTATGTGTTTACTAACAGTATGTCAATTTTGGATTAATTTGGGACTGTTTTGGGTTCAAAAACTGAGAGTGAAGTATTAGGCATAAAACTGGAAATGGTTAACTGTTAAAACTAATTTTGGGGTTTTGTTTTTAACTGGAAATTATGTTTGGACTAAACTGGAATTGACCCCATTCCTTTCTTTACTGTTTTAGAAATTCAGATTTCATTGTATGTATACAGTTCACTGTTTTGCAATGTTCCTATAACACTGTTTCATATATCTATTATACACTCACTGATTTTTATACACAACTGTCATGTTACACTATTACTCTCTCACACTTTTCATAGCTCACTTGTAACACACACACACACACACACACACACACACACACACACACACATGCCTCATTTCACTCACTCACACACAGTAGCATGCATACTTGACACCATGTTTACTCTCTCACACCCTCACTCTTTAATACACACACACACACACTTTTACTCTCTCTTACACATACACTCTTGCACTGTCACAATGTTTCAGGATTGCACACACCCTCATGTATGTCTCATACCCACACACACACATTTGCATTCATGTGACACACACACTTGAGTGCCCCCTCTCTTTATACATGTATATGTATATATGTATCCTATATGTATGTGAGATATCTCATAGATAGCCTATATGTATATTCCTATATTAGATTATATAGTTATATCTATGTTGTAGGAACGATATAGTAAAGCATAATACTCTAGAGGGGGGGTGAATAGAGTTGGCAGCGAAATAATGCTAATTAAAAAAATGTTAGCAACACAATCACAGTATATAATCACAGTAGAAATAATGTAAAGGCAGAGTTCAGAAATCAAACGCAAAGACAGCGATGTATACTGGTATCCCTCTGTTGAGGACTAATCCAGTCGGTAGAACTCTTACTACCAGTTGAATCCACTATAGAAAAAACTGCAAGTTTTCTTACGAAGTCCTTGCAACTTCTACAACGCGAGCTTTGATACGAAAAACTCGTCCAACTTCAAATGTGAAGAGGTATTCTTCAATCAAGCCTTCTGATTACAATCTCTCAGAAACTTCTAGACCGTACCGCACTGGCAAATCGACTAGAGGATTGTAACTGGCTTGGGATCTGAAAATGAAAGCTCTAGAAAACTCTTTGGAAGGCAGAAAGCTTTTTAGATAGAGAGAAGATTGAAAGTGAATGAGTGAATTGAAATGATCGAAATCCTTCTCTATTTATAGGAATTCCAAAGGGAGAACTCTGTCAGAATTCGGGCAGAATTCGGACAGAACTCTATGAGCAAATCTCGGTCAAATCCGCAACTGCAGGAGGACCAAGTTCCAGAGGATTCAAAAATCAAACGGCCACCAACCAAACTCTGGCCGAACTCTGGCCGAGTTCTGTCAGGGTTAGGTTAGGGTTTTAAAATAGGTTTTTGGTGATTTTTGAAAACCTTTTTGAAAACCTTTTTGTAAATATTTTGATAGGTCATTTTTAAAAACATTTTAAACTAATTTGGGGATAGCCTATTTGCCAGTACGACTCGGTGTACAATGTATTCCTAGACTCAAATAAAGTGAAAAATTATATTGCATAGGAAGTACAGACTCAAGTAGGCAAACAGATCTTCAGTCTTGAACGGAGTGAATATCCAATCTTGCTTATGTCCAAGAAGCTGAGATGTCCCAACTAGCTTCGTATATCCAGACAGAGTTTTGATCAATTATTGAAATCAGGTAGACCATATGACCAATGGGCCAACAATCTCCCCCATTTTGATAATTGACAAACTATGAATGATATAACATTAAGCTTTGTTCAAAAATATCAAAAAAATAGAAATTGTTCATAACCTGTATTTAACTCAAAAAAAAATGTTAGATCATTTTTAATTTTCTCCCCCTTTGTCACTTAGCAAAATAATTGCACAAGAGAAGGCTCTCCCACATTAAATGCAGAAGACTCCCCCGCAATCAGTGCATAAGTAACAAATAGCGAGAAAATAAAAGAAGTATAGTATAATAATTAGAGAAAAAGCATCACAGGCATGTAATGTTTCTATAAATTATCATCACAGGCATGTATTGATTCAAAAACATAAAAGAAATCTCAGGCATGCTATTTCACAGGCAGTTTAAAATGGAGAAGCAGTATAAAGAGATAGTGCTTAAACAAAATGCTGAAATAAACTGAGATGTCATAAATGAAACATCAAAAACATGTCCATGAAGATAAAAAAGTACTGATAGCAAACTACAAAGTACTGATAAAAAGTGAATAATAAAAATTTGGAATGTTGGAGCATTTCCAAGTATACAATAGAATATCACTAATAATCAAATCAGATCTCATCATCACTATCCTCATCAATATCATCAGCAGTGTGGCCAGCATGACCGGAAGTACCAGCACCAGAAGTACCAGCGCCAGTAGGATGAGTAGGGGCGCCAGCATAGAACTCACCAACGTAATCTCGAGGTGCACGATACCAGTCATAGGCGTTACCTGGCTGGAAGTAGGCATGAACAACCTCATCCTCACAGCGGTAACCCAAAAAAGCTGGATCTCGAGGGATGGAACCGGCTGAATAACCAGTCTGAGCGAACCAAAGATCAGCCAAGGAGTTTGCCATCGCCTGATAACGGGTGACATCCCGGAACTCACGCTTGCGAGCCATATCCGTCATCGAGACATGCAAAGCTGATAAATGCTGATGTATGCCCTCAAAGTCATGGCATACGGCTGATATGGTGGAGATGGTGCACTAGGAGGAGCAGAAGGTGGAGCTGAAGCAGTCCGGCTGCGACGAGAAAGCTGGAGTAACTTGGGCTCAGAGTCCTGAGTACAAGTCGATAGATCGATCTCGAATCGCTGAAAGATACGAGGGAGAATCATCGCGTAAGAGAGATTTCGATCTCTAGCACGACAACGTCCCATCATCTGAATAATAGTCTTAGGGGCGGAAAAAGGAATCCCCTTGATAAGATGGTACATGGCGGACAGCTCAAGCGAAGTCACATCATCCTTGGAAGTGGATTTTGGAAGAAGAGTAGAGTAGATGATGCGATGCAATTCGTAGTTAAACAAGTTCAGGTTGTTAGCCTTGAACTTTCCAGAACGTACTCTGTCAGGTGCACAGAGTTCCGTTTTGAAACTCGTGAGTGTAGTGCCTTCGGGGAAATCGAATTCCGTGATATCAACTAGCGGTTCACCTTCATTAGAAATACCAAGAATCTCCGCTAGGAGGACATCATTGAACTCAATGTCTATGCCTCCAACACGTGTGCTCACGTCAAAAGTGTTAACTACGAGATTGCAATAGAACAATCTAATGGCATTAGTAGCAATTGGGAAGCACAGTTTAACAAGTAAGTGTAACCCTAATGCCTCAAATAAGTGACGATGATCAGGGAATACCGTCCATTTAACCGGAGCGCCGCTACATATGGATCGGGTGGAAAAGTCACCGTACCATAATAAAGTTTGATCGAGGGTTTGAAAGAAGAACCCATCGAAAGCGTCGTCGCTCTTTTGGACCGGCGAAAACAAAGAATCCGTGTGAGGATTCGAAGAGGACCCTTCCTCACTAGGAGTGGTCTTCTTCCTCTTAGACGGATTAAATCTAGGTGCCATTGAAATAAAAAGCACTAATTTGAGAGGTGGAGAGAGAGGGAGTTATACCTCACAAAAATTGGATATGTTGTAGAGAAGAACGATCTCCGCACGATTCCAAAATTTGGAAGGATTTCACCAAGTAGATAGGGAGCAATGGGTTGGTGAATACCTAGGGTTTGGAGGAGTTTCGGGTGGCTGGAGCTGCTGTTTGAAAGTTTGGAAGCAATGGAAGAGAAGAAGCTCTCGGGTTCTGTATATATATACATACACCCTCAACCAAACTCGGGCCGAATTCGGTCAGAGTTCTGGCCGAATTCGCCTAGGGTTCTTTCAGGTTGATTTTGCTACTTCTTTTTCATTGACTCGTTACAAATATTTAATTCAAAGATTAGTTATTTTAGTCTTCAAATAACATAATTAATAATATTTTATGAATTAAATGTCGTTACACATTGACTGTCTCAAATTACCTGTAGGAGTACTGTCCTAGCTGGCAGAGGTTCACCGGAGAACTCTTAAGTACCGCTTCGCTTCAACCGTAGTTGTGGTGACAGACAGACTCTTTATTAGCTTGTCTCTAACACAGTTTTTGCATAATGATATATAATCATAAAATAAAATTAATTAATATTATTGACGTCCAAAATTCCTAATTCTCGACGTAAATAATTGAAACGATCTTCCGCTAGAGGTTTAGTGAAGATGTCAGCTAATTGATTTTCAGTATCTATGTACACAAGATTTATATCTCCATTTTGATGATGATCTCTAAGAAAATGATGTCTAATCTCGATATGTTTAGTACGAGAATGACATACAGGATTCTTAGTCAAATTAATGGTGCTAGTGTTATCACAGAAAATGGGAATATGTGTGAAAAACAAATCAAAGTCTTCTAGGGTTTGTTTCATCCACAAAATCTGAGCGCAACAACGTCCTGCGGCGATATACTCAGCCTCTGTTGTTGATAAGGCTACAGAATTTTGCTTTTTACTAAACCAAGAGACTAGAGCCTTGCCTAAGAAATGACATGTACTGCTAGTACTTTTCTATCAACCTTGCATCCAGCAAAATCTGCATCCGAATAACCAATAAGGTCAAAGGATTTAGTTTTGGGATACCACAAGCCAGCAGAAGAAGTGCCCTTAAGGTATCGGAAGATACGCTTAACTGCGGTCAGATGTGATTCCTTTGGGTTAGCTTGAAAATGTGCATACAGGCAAACACTAAACATTATATCTGGACGACTAGCAGTTAAGTAAAGTAAACTACCAATCATACCTCGATACTTACGTGTGTCGACTGGCTTGCCTTGTTCGTCAAAATCAAGCTTTGTTGAAGTTGCCATCGGAGTGCCAATAGGTTTGACATTGTCCAGATCGAACTTCTTTAGCAAATCTTTTGTGTATTGGCTTGATTAATGAACGTCCCATTGTCGGTTTGTTTGATTTGCAATCCGAAAAAGAACTTCAGCTCTCCCATCATGCTCATCTCAAACTCATTCTGCATACACTTAGAAAATTCTTGACAAAAGATTCATCAGTGGATCCAAATATGATATCATCAACATAGATTTGAATTAAAAGTAGCTTGCCATTAAAAGATTTAATAAATAGTGTAGTGTCAACCTTTCCTTTTGAAATCCGTTGTCAAGTAGAAAAAAGCTTAGACGGTCATACCAAGCACGAGGGGCTTGTTTCAAACCATATAAGGCTTTCTTCAACTTGAAAACATGGTCAGGATTTTTGAAATCCGTGAAACCCGGAGGTTGTGCTACAAAAACTTCTTCTTTTATAAAGCCATTTAGAAAAGCACTTTTTACATCCATTTGAAAAAGTTTGAAATCATGAAAACATGCAAATGCACATAACATTCGAATGGATTCTAATCTCGTAACTGGGGCATAAGTCTCATCGTAGTCGATACCCTCTTCTTGATTGTATCCTTGAGCTACGAGTCGAGCCTTGTTACGAGTTACTAAACCATCCTCATTTAGTTTGTTTCGGAATATCCAATAGGTGCCAATGACCAGATGATCAATAGGCTTGGGAACAAGTTCCCAAACTTGATTCCGTTCGAATTGGTTCAATTCCTCTTGCATGGCATCTATCCAGAAACTATCACTACATGCTTCATCAATAGATTTAGGTTCTAGCTGTGAAATAAATGCAACACTAGAAACAATATCTCTATTGGATGATCGAGTACTTACTCCTTTGGTAATGTCACCAATTACCAAATCTTGTGGATGATCAGCTGTGAATTTTAACCTTTTCGGTAGACTCTGTAGGTAGCTGGTTCCTGGATCTCCTCTAGGGGGTTCAGCTAGTGCAGAGCTTGGTTCAGGTTCAGCTGATGTTGAGCTTGATGTAGACAGATCTTCATCACTGTCATCGAAAGTTATTTGGTTTATTTCATCAAAGGTGACGTTGATTGATTCTTCGATGATCATGGTACGTTTGTTGAAGACTCGGTACCCTTTGCTCTTGGCCGCATAACCTAGAAATATACCTTCATCGGCCTTTTCGTCAAACTTTCCCAAGTTGTCTTTAGTATTAAGAATAAAACATTTACAGCCGAATATCTTAAAGTAAAAACTGAAGGAATTCTATCAAACCATAACTCAAATGGAGTCTTCTTCGATTTGGGTCGAATTAGAACTCTATTGAGCACAAAGCAAGCTGTATTGACAGCTTCAGCCCAGAAGTATTTGGGTAGGCTAAATTGATTTAACATCACTCTGGCCATTTCGGTTAGAGTTCTGTTCTTACGTTCCACAACTCCATTTTGTTGTGGAGTTCTAGGGCAGGAGAACTCGTGTATGAAACCGTGTGTGTCACAAAATTGCTCGAAATCAGCATTCTCGAATTCGCCTCCATGATCGCTTCTAATACGAGTGATCATGTAACCTTTTTCATTTTGTACTTTCTTGCAAAAGGCGACAAATTCGGATAATGCGTCATTCTTGCGTGTCAAAAAATATACCCACGTGTATCTAGAAAATCATCTACAATTACAAATGCATATAATTTACCTCCGAGGCTAGCAACTCTGCTAGGACCGAATAAATCCATGTGTAGCAATTGTAGAGGTCTAGTAGTACATACTGCGTTTACAGACTTGAATGTGGATCTGGTAGCCTTGTTCTTTTCACATTGGCTGCATACCGAATCCTTCTTGAATGTTATGTCTGGTAAACCGCGTACTATCTTCTTGTGGATAATCTTAAATTGTATCCATGTTTGCATGACCGAGTCTCATGTGCCATAGATGACTCTCATCACTTTTGGCTATTAAGCATCTACCTGAAATGTTAGCTTCTTCCAGCAGATAGAAAACATATATATTGTCTTCCCTGATTCCTTCAAAGATAGTACTACCAGTTGAGCTATCAACTATAGTACATTTGTCTTTGCTAAGTTGATACCATAACCATGATCAGCTAGATGACTTATGCTGAGCAGATTATGTTTCAACTCGGTAACCAGACAGACATCTTTAATCACGGGATAGGGAGACTTACCAACATCACCGATACCAATAATATACCCTTTTAAATTATTACCGAAGGAAACATAACCTTCCTTCTTCTTCTTCGACAGTGTTGCAAATAGTGTAGCGTCACCGGTCATATGCCGTGAGCAACCGCTGTCGAGGATCCATTTGCTTCTAGCATGTGAAGGGTGTTCCACCTACAAAACAGTTTGCAGATGAAACCTTTGGTACCCATTTCTTGTAGGGTCCTGAATTGTTAGCTTTAGGTATCCAAGCATAAACATTTAAATCTACAAGCTTTCTCATTCTACATGCAGATGATATATGACCAATGAGGCCACAATAATGACATTGTGCATGTCGAGTGTTGAAAGCTGAGTGGTGTGCATGGTTGGTAGGTTTGGGTTTTCTAGTATAGAAGAATGCATACCTATGATCATGTTTGGGCTTAACCTTTTGGGGTAAAGGTTTTATATGGTTTGGTCTGACAGTGTTGGCTTGGGAATGTTTCGAATTCTCGGTAAGTGACACGTGTTAGGATAGGAAGCAGCAGGCTCAGGCTGTTTTCCTAACCTAATTTCCAACCTTTTGGAAGTGTCATATAACTTAGTATAATCAGATGTGAGTGATTCCATTCTGATTTGTGCAGATTGAAGACTTTTCTTTTCTTTAGAAAGATCTTCTCTCAAATGGTCTATAATCTTGTCTTTCTCTTCGGATGACTGTTTAGTCTCGTGTAATAAGAGATTTATAGAGGAAAGCTCACCAGACTCACTAACATTAGCTCTAACCTCAGCTAGTAGGTCGGTAAGTCTTCCTATTTCTCCTTTGTACTCTTTAAGTACCTTCTTAGCGGTCTGATATTTACTACGCAGTTTCCTGTAGTCAAGCATCAGGTCACTGAAGGCATCTCCTAATTGCTCAAAGGTAAAGTCATCATATATTTCTACAGGTTCAGTAGGTACCTGATCGATTGCCATGAAGCAGATGTTTGCAGCGTCCTCTGAATGTTTATCTTCTGAGTCGCTAGCTTCACTCTCATGCCATATGCTGGTGTTGGCATATTTTCGAGACGTTGATCTTTTCAGGTTGCCTTTTTCATACCTGTTGTTCTTCTTGCTCGATGATGAGTTGATGGGACAGTCCTTCTTCATATGTCCCTTCTTCTTGCAGCCATAGCAGACAGCATCTTCTTGGTACCAGTTGTTGCTGTTGTTATCTTTGACTCTCTTCTCATGTCTCATGAATCTTTTGAACTTCCTTGCTAGGAGAGCTTGATCTTCAGCGTCAGATCCACTGCTCTTTGAGTCATCTTCAGCAGCTTTTCTGTGCTGAGCCTTGAGGGCGATAGTCTTCTCCTTTGGAGCAGGCTCTTCAAAATCTTGTAGCTCCAGTTCATGAGTGAGTAGTTTACCCATGAGTACTTCAAGTGACATTGTGGTGAGGTCGTTTCCTTCAATGATAGCTGTAGCCTTTGGAATCCAGTTCTTGGTGAGAGCTCGCAGGAGTTTGCGAATCTTTTCGTGGTTACTGTAGTCTTTGCCTAAGGAGGACAAAGGGTTTACAATATCCAAGAACCTCTCGAACATTTGTGTGACTGTTTCATTTGGCTTCATTTTGAACGCCTCGTACTCTTGAGTAAGTCTGCTGACTTTTGACTCCTTGACTTGAGTCGTGCCTTCATGTGTAACTTCGAGAAGCTTCCACACACCATTTGCCGTTGTGCATGTAGATATCCTGTTAAATTCTGTTCTGTCTAAGGCACAAAAAAGAGCATTAATGGCACGTGCGTCAAGACTGGCCTTTTTCTTTTCCTCCTCTGAATAACTGCTTTGGGGTTTTTCAACCAAAACTCCCTCGACATTTATACGAGGTGGCTTCTGATAGCCATCAAGAACAATAGCCCATAAGTCAAAATCAAGAGATTTCAAGAAGAAACTCATTCGTGTTTTCTAATAAGTGTAGTTAGTACCATCAAACAGAGGGGGTCTGTTTGTGGCCTGACCTTCACTTGTGAATTTCATAGTAGCCATGTGATATGCTGTGATCTAATAAATAATGAATAAATAATAGCACTGTTACCTCGCTTTACCTGTAACACTAGCTCTGATACCAATTGTAGGAACGATATAGTAAAGCGTAATACTCTAGAGGGGGGTGAATAGAGTTGGCAGCGGAATAATGCTAATTAAAAAAATGTTAGCAACACAATCACAGTATATAATCACAGTAGAAATAATGTAAAGGCAGAGTTCAGAAAGCAAACGCAAAGACAGCAATGTATACTGGTATCCCTCTGTTGAGGACTAATCCAGTCGGTAGAACTCTTGCTACCAGTTGAATCCACTATAGGAAAACCGCAAGTTTTCTTACGAAGTCCTTGCAACTTCTACAACGCGAGCTTTGATACGAAGAACTCGTCCAACTTCAAATGTGAAGAGGTATTCTTCAATCAAGCCTTCTGATTACAATCTCTCAGAAACTTCTAGACCGTACCGTACTGGCAAATCGACTAGAGGATTGTAACTGGCTTGGGATCTGAAAATGAAAGCTCTAGAAAACTCTTTGGAAGGCAGAAAGCTTTTTAGATAGAGAGAAGATTGAAAGTGAATGAGTGAATTAAAATGATCGAAATCCTTCTCTATTTATAGGAATTCCAAAGGGAGAACTCTGTCTGAATTCGGGCAGAATTCGGACAGAACTCTATGAGCAAATCTCGATCAAATCCGCAACTGCAGGAGGACCAAGTTCCAGAGGATTCAAAAATCAAACGGCCACCAACCGAACTCTGGCCGAACTCTGGCCGAACTCTGGCCGAGTTCTGTCAGGGTTAGGTTAGGGTTTTAAAATAGGTTTTTGGTGATTTTTGAAAACCTTTTTGAAAACCTTTTTGTAAACATTTTGATAGGTCATTTTTAAAAACATTTTGAACTAATTTGGGGATAGCCTATTTGCCAGTACGACTCGGTGTACAATATATTCCTAGACTCAAATAAAGTAAAAAATTACATTACATAGGAAGTACAGACTCAAGTAGGCAAACAGATCTTCAGTCTTGAACGGAGTGAATATCCAATCTTGCTTATGTCCAAGAAGCTGAGATGTCCCAACTAGCTTCGTATATCCAGACAGAGTTTTGATCAATTATTAAAATCAGGTAGACCATATGACCAATGGGCCAACATATGTGTGTATTAAATATAGATATTTTGTTCTGTGTGTAATGTTATGATTTGGTTGTTAGGGCATGATATTGCCTAGTAAGCCTAGATTAGTCTTGTTAGAACCTAGAATGGTTTATTAGACCTAGAATAGACTAGTTTGACTAGTTTGACTTAGGTTTGACTTCTAGGGTTGACCAGAGTTGACCAAGAGTTGACTTTGGTCTAAATTGACCTAGATTCATGTAGAATGCATTGTAGTGTTTCAGTTTACCATTCGGGACTTATTGTGAATTGTGTTATTCTGATTAGGAGCCAGACACCACTCCTCGGACAGTACTTTCATATTGGACACTCAGATACCAGGCGAGTACATTCTCTGATCATTTCATATCCTGCTTAGAATTATTTCCTGTATTAAATTACTTTACTTGTTACTGTCACATTGGTCACACGGATTGGTACTATATGGATCCCTTCTTGAGATGTTATCCTTAGGGAGCATCGGGTACTACATGTTCTATGCGTTTCACTTACATGGCGTATCACTATGCTTCATTGGTTCTTTGATCACTTTTGACATATACTCTTATGATCACAGAGTCTCCTAGAATCTCTTATCCTATTTACTGGGTATCCTAGAATCTCCTAGAATCCCTATTTATGGGACATCCATGTATCACCCTTCGGAGGCCTTTGCATGGAATCATAACATAACCTAGTTGGATCCTTGTGTATTGATTGGGGGTACGGGGGAGTAGAAATAGACATGTGAATACTATCCAAGTAGTGTAGCATCAGAATCTTTCTATAGTGTAGCATCAGAATCTCCTATGCCATTTATATGTCTATATTGTACTCTGACTCACTAGCCAGTGTTAGTCTCTATTTATAGTAGATATTTCTATTACAGTTCTCTCTCTGTTTACATACTGCACTTCTTTCAGTACTTGTATCTTACTTTACTGCATGATTATATTTTCTAACCTGCTATGAACTGTTGAGATGTACTGTACTCGCTCCTGTCCTGACTGGACCTGTTGAAAATATTGCAGAGGACGAGGAGGAGGCCTGTGTGGATACCTTCTACGAGGCAGCCCTAGACGACACTTGCGAGTTGGACTATCAGGAGGACCCAGCTCTAGCTGAGGGACATCACTCCCATTGCCTAGACTAGTTTAGTTAGGCTTATCTTATTTTATGTTGTCATGAGACTGTTTAGCTAGACTTTACTTCTGTTCAGAGATTTTGAGTTGTATATATTCTTTCATACTATAGCTGAGTTTGTACTCTGGATTTGCTGGGATATTATCTTAAACTACTTTATCATCTGTAGTTCCTTGAGTTCTATATCATATCGTGCTATCTCTTCCTTAGATTGTGATTAAGTTTATTTATGGCTATGTCAACCCCATTCGGAAAGTATAAACTGTTTAGAGTTATATTGTTAGATGTATGTTGACCTAGGACAGCGTTCTACCGCCGGCACTGCGGCGTAGGCTGGACGTACCCACGTCTCGTGCCCTTACTCTAGAGTGCGGGTCGTGACAAACCTCGCGCACATCAGAATAACTGCTAAAACAGTTATTTCCAGAAGTCTATAAATAGAGTTTCCAATCATTATCAAGGGGGATCAGAGATCAAGAATTCTTGCAAAAGTGCTGCTGCATTCTCCAGAGGCTTTAGTCTTCAGGTTCACATAGTCCAAGGGATAAAGCGATCGTCTTCTGATCGGATTCCTAAAGTTGTACTTCCCCAGAATTCATTGTACTTTGTACGATTCTTTTTAAGTTGGAATAAACTTTTTGTTTGCAAATACGGCGTAGGCTGGACGTGGCCACGTATTCGTACCAGAATATCTGGGTACGGGTCGTGACATATATACATTATATCATACATACATATTTATATAGATATATATATAGAGAAAGAGGGAAAGGGAAGGTAATGTAAGAGAGTGTGCGTGTATAATGCAATGTGTGTGTATAAGGTGATAGGGTTAAGGGCTAACTGTCAGGGGTTATGGGTTAACTGTGTTCAACTGAACACAACAAAACCTCTCAACCTGGGAACAACCCCAACTAAACTAAACATAACATAACATATAAATATTAAGACACACATATGTAATAGCTTTACATATATATATATATATATATATATATATATATATATATATATATATATATATATATATATATATATATATATATATATATATATATACTTAACCAACTATTACATACAAACCTAAACCTATACAAGATATAACTAAACTTATCAGCAACCTATATACATACATCAACTAGAGGGCAGCAAACCCCAACTCAATGCAACCAATCTCAAAATCTGCAATAAAGGAAAAACTAGGGAACAATATGTATACATAGATACCTAGGTACATATTATCTATATATATAACCAATCTATCATATAAACCTAAACATACACTTAAAGATATAACTAAAATTATCAACTAACCTATATAACCTGCCCAACTGAACACCAAAACTCAATCTGGACAGAAAACCCAAACAGGACTAATATCCCTAAACTGGAACATGTATTAGCCAAGCATACCAAACTCAAGAACAAACTAATTCGAAACCCAATAAACAGTGTAAACTGAAAAATTGGAAGGGGGTAGAGTGTGTGAACATGTCAGTGTGTCCAAAATCATGTCCAAGTGGTCTGCAAGTGTCCTACAAGGTATCCAAACCCAAATTCATAATATACATGCATACATAGATACATACATAAATACATACATACATAGACGCATACATAGATACAAATATATATAGAATAAGAAGGGCAAGAGGGTGAGTCAACTCTATGTCAACCCAGTGTCCACATTCGTGTCCAAACCCGTGTCCAATTGTGTCGAATACACGCGTACATACATGGTATCAGGGAATGTACAGAGGCACAGCCTCGTGCGCGCGTGTTGAGGGATCTAGGATACGACACGTGCACCTAGACACGTCGTGCTCGTGTCAGAGGGTAGGTGGGTATAGGGGCTCCTGTTTGTATCATCATTTTGTGTCAGGGTCGTGTCGTGTCCGTGATACGATTGCATATCAGAGACCAATTTCTCGTGTGTGCAGTGTTCGTAAAACCAGTGCAGGCTCGAGTTCTTCTCAAACTCTCAACCAAATAGCCCCAAATTTTGGAAACATGGTGTCAGAGGTTGCCTTCACCTACTGACAAAATCCCACGTGTCCTAGTGTCATGTCGAGTGAGTATGACGTATCGGGTCGCAGGAAAAGTGTCCAAGGCCTGTGCTGGCATCCCCGTGCCCAAATACGATATGAAAACAGTGTCAAACTCACTCAGTCATTGGGATTCGTGACCTATACATCAAGGGCTACAAAATCATGTAATTAGTTTTGAAATTCATTAACATTCATTCCATTGATGCATTTACACTTTACATAGCACTCCGATAAGCATATCAAATGGCCACGAAATCCTATCAAACTTGGTCAACAGCTAGGGAGACCCTAAGTGAATGCATCTATGGAAAGAAATCAGAAATCAAAAAGATTTTGTAACTCCCAAAATCATGTTTGGTAAATTTATGATTTTTTCTAATTTTCTTGAATTTAAATATTTCTTCTTACGAAAACCTATTTTCGATTAGAATAAATTTCGGATTTGAATTGAAAAGTACTTTTGATACTATTTTTGAAATCAATGATTCGAGTTATTGTAGAAATTTTCTAATGGGAATACCTAAAAGAATTGTTTTGTTGTAATTAAACAAATTTTTATAGCTAAATATCTATGTATATGTATTCAATTTCATAGTAATGGATTTATTGATTTATTAGTAACAATAATATCTTTCAAATAATAATATTAATAATTTTCGGAATTTTATATTAAGAAAACTAATTTTATTGATTATTTATTTAGTAGCTAGTTTCATGATTAGTTGAGAGTAATTATATTGGTTTGATATCTGTTAGCATTTAAAACTGTTTGTTTGATTTTGAAATCTGTTAGAAGAATTTTGAATAGGAAATCCTGTTGACAGTAGAATTTCTATTAAATTTATCAATTGATGTCTTGTTCTTTTCAAAAACTATTGGAGGAATAATTATTTTCAAAAGGAGGGAAATTGTTGATTTGGAAAGCTGTTTGAAAAACTTTGTTGATTTTGAATTTGAAAATCTGTTATTAACCATGCTAAAAGAACCCCAGATCTATAGTTATTTACTGCTGCTGCCACTATAGAATTTGCCCTCAGATCTACACTAATTCACCATTCTGCCATTCCCAGCTCACACCCACACAAAGAATATATTATATAATGGCACAGACTCCAATATTTTCTGACACCACAGTACCCCTCTCTCTCTATCACGTCACTCTCTCTCTCTCTCTGTTCTCTCTCTCCTCTCACTGGAGGACCGCCATCACCGCTCCCTCATCGAAGTATCACCACCGTCGTCACCGGAGTTCGACCACCACCATCATCGCAGAGCAACGCCACCGCCTCTGTTTCTCGAGCCGCGCGCCTTGCTTTGAGCAGAGCGTCGCCTCGGTTGCAGAGCCTTCTCGAGATCTGCGCCACCGCCATCAGCACTCGAGCGCCGAGCCCGAGGAGATTTCCACCGCCGTCGTCAGCCGAGTTGACGCAGAGTCGCCGCCGCTGGCCTGAACGTCTCCATCAGCCACGGGGATCAGCTGTACGTGACCAGATCGGCGTCGCAACCGTCGATCTCGACCGCGTCTTCTCCGGCCAGTCTAGATCGAACCAGCAGCATCCCAGTTCGTCGTCGACGGCTCACTGCTAGTGGATCGACGTCCCCATCACGACCGAGGGTGAGTTTTCGACCTGATCTACTCGTATCCCTTCTTGATCTCCATTCTGGTCCTCCATGTTTCTAGATTAGGGTTAGGGTTACTCGGCTAGAGGAAGAAGACGAGTTAGGAGGAGTAGATTTGCTGGTTGAGTGAAGAGACTAAGTAGTTTTGTTGGTCCGGCTGAGAGTAGTTTAGAATGGAGAGAAATAAGAGTGAAGTTGACGAAGAAGAATGGTGGGTTCAGTGGGATTTCTTTGTGAGAAGAGGAGGAGAAGCATTTATGTGAGAATAATGAGGTCAGTGAGGAATAGATTAGGTATTTTCTTTTCCTTTTGTTCGGCCGCTCTTTACTGATGGGTGAAAAATAAAGTATGGGGAGTAGTGTTCGGCTGCTGTGCTGATGGAGCTTTTAAGAAGAAATAGATGGGTGAAGAAATGGGAGTGGTTCACGTGGAGCTTGGGCGGCTGTGCATAGCTTGGGCGGGTGCTAGAGTAGGAGTTGGAATGTGGGAAGTAATTATGAGTGATGACAGTAGCAAGAATTAATGGAGAGTTGCTTTGCTGAAGTATGAATTAATTAATGGAGACAGACATGGGGTTTTGTACTGTGAAGAATTATGAGTAAGAGAAAGTTTCTCTCCCTTACTCGTATTAATGCACTGGACAGAGTTACTGCTGGATTTGTGGGCCGGGTTGCTGGAATTTGGACGTTGGGCTAGGATTTGAATCCATTGGTTTTAGATGAATTTTTGTGTTCAGTTGTATAGGTTGGGCCGAAGGCTGGGCTGGAATTTTAAGGAATGAGTTAAAATAGAGGTTAGGTATTATTAGAGATAGCAGGCTGGAGCATTGGGCTGGGTTCATGTTAGCTTTTAGATATTTAATTTCATTTTCCAGAGGGGACTGGTTGTGGGCTGAATTGAATAACTAGGTTGGGCTTTTAGTTTTAGTTGTAAATTAAATTGTTGGGATTAAGGTTTGTAGCTAGGATGGACTTGGGCTGGTTTGGTAATATCCATATTAATTATCTATTATTGTGTCTCCCTATTTAAATTGTAATATTATTTTAAATGTTTTTATTAGTATAAATGTTTAGTAGAATTGTTGTTTTTGCTAAATTATTACTAATCTTATTGAATAACTCTGGATTAATATAATTAGTAAATTGCAAAATATTTTTAATAGCAAATGTTCTATTATTTTCTAAATATTTTCTTTATTAGATATAGCTTAAAGAATTATTTTGATAGGCTACGTTATATAGTTTCAAAAGCAGTGTTAGCTTTTCTTGCCTATAATTATTATTTGTTAATATTGAATATTATTAATTGTTTTTCCTTATTACCAATTGATAAATTAATAATTTCTTATAAGAGTATTTTCACTAAAACGTATTTTGATCAACTATAACGTTTTCTAAAATATGGTTAGAAATAGTTTAACTCGCAGTTATTCTGTGTATATATTTTTCTAACACAAATGATTTCTTACTAAAATATAATTAATGATATTTTCAAGCTATATCGATCTTCTATAATGTTAATAAAACATTTCTTAGTTTATTAATTAAAGATTTGATAAATAACTATATCTAGCTAATGTCATTATTTCAAACACTAAATAACTTGTACAATATTATAACAGGTGAATCATTGCAACCATGCAGTACTACTCTCGTGCAACCAAACCGAGGCAAGTACACTGACTTGACTTGTACCTTGTTTTCTGTCTTACCTTCATGTGCCATGTTCTCATATCGGACACGAATTACACACGATTGTCTTGTACTCTTGTTCATTGCTTGTGCGTCATTGTTCATTGCGGGATTGGGGGAAATATTAGCTTTTGTGTGACCACACCCAACATAGGTATTGAAGATAGCCTAATCGTACACGTCACGTACGATGAAGCCGGACCTTGTAGAATTGACTCATTGACTCATTGCATCATTGATTGATTGATTGCTCCTAAGCCGGTCACACATTAGTTTTAATATTTCAAAATTGTCACAATTGCATATTGATTGATTGATTGATTGATTTCCTTGTACATTGATAGCCGTGTTCATTGTCTAGCATATTGATTGTCATCTTTTACCTGCAGTTTACATTTCATTTCTGGTACCACAGTTCAGTTTCATTTCATGTTCTAGTTTTTCTGGTATTCCTGTTTCACCTTGTACTCTGGATCACAGACTACATTGTATATTGTCTAGTCAGGGTTGTACTTTGCTCTTTTCCTGATAGGATCGTTGCAGGTGAGTGGAAGATTGCATGGAGCTGGTGATTGCTTGGATTTTGCAGTTTTTATTTATTTCAGTTTATTTTTGTAGAGATTGTATCTTAGAGATTCATTTACTGTATATTATTTCATTTGACCGGATTTGTCTCCGGCTGAGTTTGTATTTTTTTTAAAACATTTGATGGATATTGGTGATTTCTGGGAACGTTATAAATGCTGTGTTAGTTTACATTACATTGTGACTTTGAGTTTTCCTTAGTATTGTACAGCTTACTTCGTCATGTCCAACGACGAAGGCTGGGCGTGTCCGACTCGTATCCGATTATTCGGGAGCGGGTCGTGACATATTTTTAGTGGTGGCCCATGCAGGTCTATCCTAATAACACTTAGGCAAATAAGTGTTATTGGGGGACCAGCGAAAGCTAAGGAAAACTTATCACAGCATAGGAACCGCGGGAAAATGGTTTATGATTTATGATAAATAGTTAATGGTTTATGATTTATAAAAAATGGTTTATGAAAATGGTTTACTGTTTATGAAAATGGTTTATGGTTTTTGAAATTGTTTATGATTAATGGTTTATGGTTATTGATGTTTAAAATTTTTTGAAAATTTGATTTACTTATAATTTTTAGGATAATTGTAATTTTTATAGGATATAGCAATCAACAGTTTATTCCTTTTGCAGGACGGTCGCCACGACGATCGCTGGGACCAGTGAGCAGTCTGCACCCAGTGCACAAGAGCAGCTTGCACCACCTCCGCCTCAGCCGATTCCACCGACGATGATGTTCGATGGCACGCAAGTGATGGCCATGTTCCAGCAATTCATGGAGATCCAGAATCACCAATTTGCGCAGTTCAGAGAGACCGTCGTCGACGCGCTCAGGACCAGAGAGCCAGCTCCACCAGCACCACCGGCACCAGCAGCGCCGAAGCCAGGAACTGCCAAGGAATATCAGTTCCTCAGCCCGATGGATTTTTGGGGCGATGAGGGGATAGTCTACGCAGACGAATGGCTGGAGAATGCTGAACGGTCATTGAAGATGGCGAGGATCCCAGAAGATTTGCAAGTCGAAGTTGCAAGCATGCGACTGTTCGACATCGCTAGGGCTTGGTACCGGGAGGAGCCCCAGTTAGCAGAGCCCGGAGTTTCCTGGAAGGACTTCAAGCTGCTTTTCCAGGAGAAATTCTTCCCGGATGTGGAGCGGGACGAACTTAGGATGCAATTTGAAGCATTGAAGCAAGGGAATATGTCAGTGGCCCAGTATACATCCGAGTTCACCCGACTCAGCAGGTTCGCAGAGAACCTAGTCAGCTCGCCAAAGGACAGGGCTTGGATGTTCAAGAAGGGTCTCACCAGGGAGCTACGACATGCAGTAGCTATTAGTCAGGCCACTACATATGCTAGCATTCTTAAAGTTGTTCAAGGAGTGGAGAAGGAAATGGATCCGAAGCTCAAGCGAGACAGAGATATTGGCGCCAGCAGTTCCCAGGGTCCACCGAAGCGGACCGACACCCAGCACAGGCCACCTCAGCATCAGCACCATGTTCGAGTACCGGCATCACTGAGGCAGCAGAGACAGACCCAGACCCCGGTGTCCTTTTCTTGCGCATACTGCAAGCGACCGGGACACCATGTCAAGGAATGCCGCCAGAAGTTAGGACAATGCTTGATTTGTGGATCTGCCACTCACCAAGTGAGAGATTGTCCTGCGGCTTTCACTCGTCAGGAGCCAGCACCGGAGCAGCAGCAGGAGGACCCAGTTTATGGGGATCAGTAGTAGCTGCAGGAGCGCAGCTGAGTGGACCGTTATCTTTTTTACTTGCTTGTAGTAGTTGTATTTCTTTTATATTGCCTATTTTGAGGCTTGTCTTGAGTTTTCTTGCATTTACAGTCTTTCTATTGTCTAGTGACTACTTGTTAGTCCTTATTATTTTACTACATAATAAATCATTTAGTTCTCTGGTTGCCTTTAATAAAATTTGATTGAATTTTTGTATATTGCAAAACCTTTGAAATTTCGAGGACGAAATTTTTGTAAGGGGGGTAGATTTGTAACTCCCAAAATCATGTTTGGTAAATTTTATGATTTTTTCTAATTTTCTTGAATTTAAATATTTCTTCTTACGAAAACCTATTTTCGATTAGAATAAATTTCGGATTTGAATTGAAAAGTACTTTTGATACTATTTTTGAAATCAATGATTCGAGTTATTGTAGAAATTTTCTAATGGGAATACCTAAAAGAATTGTTTTGTTGTAATTAAACAAATTTTTATAGCTAAATATCTATGTATATGTATTCAATTTCATAGTAATAGATTTATTGATTTATTAGTAACAATAATATCTTTCAAATAATAATATTAATAATTTTCGGAATTTTATATTAAGAAAACTAATTTTATTGATTATTTATTTAGTAGCTAGTTTCATGATTAGTTGAGAGTAATTATATTGGTTTGATATCTGTTAGCATTTAAAACTGTTTGTTTGATTTTGAAATCTGTTAGAAGAATTTTGAATAGGAAATCCTGTTGACAGTAGAATTTCTATTAAATTTATCAATTGATGTCTTGTTCTTTTCAAAAACTATTGGAGGAATAATTATCTTCAAAAGGAGGGAAATTGTTGATTTGGAAAGCTGTTTGAAAAACTTTGTTGATTTTGAATTTGAAAATCTGTTATTAACCATGCTAAAAGAACCCCAGATCTATAGTTATTTACTGCTGCTGCCACTATAGAATTTGCCCTCAGATCTACACTAATTCACCATTCTGCCATTCCCAGCTCACACCCACACAAAGAATATATTATATAATGGCACAGACTCCAATATTTTCTGACACCACAGTACCCCTCTCTCTCTATCACGTCACTCTCTCTCTCTCTCTCTGTTCTCTCTCTCCTCTCACTGGAGGACCGCCATCACCGCTCCTTCGTCGAAGTATCACCACCGTCGTCACCGGAGTTCGACCACCACCATCATCGCAGAGCAACGCCACCGCCTCTGTTTCTCGAGCCGCGCGCCTTGCTTTGAGCAGAGCGTCGCCTCGGTTGCAGAGCCTTCTCGAGATCTGCGCCACCGCCATCAGCACTCGAGCGCCGAGCCCGAGGAGATTTCTACCGCCGTCGTCAGCCGAGTTGACGCAGAGTCGCCGCCGCTGGCCTGAACGTCTCCATCAGCCACGGGGATCAGCTGTACGTGACCAGATCGGCGTCGCAACCGTCGATCTCGACCGCGTCTTCTCCGGCCAGTCTAGATCGAACCAGCAGCATCCCAGTTCGTCGTCGACGGCTCACTGCTAGTGGATCGACGTCCCCATCACGACCGAGGGTGAGTTTTTGACCCGATCTACTCGTATCCCTTCTTGATCTCCATTCTGGTCCTCCATGTTTCTAGATTAGGGTTAGGGTTACTCGGCTAGAGGAAGAAGACGAGTTAGGAGGAGTAGATTTACTGGTTGAGTGAAGAGACTAAGTAGTTTTGTTGGTCCGGCTGAGAGTAGTTTAGAATGGAGAGAAATAAGAGTGAAGTTGACGAAGAAGAATGGTGGGTTCAGTGGGATTTCTTTGTGAGAAGAGGAGGAGAAGCATTTATGTGAGAATAATGAGGTCAGTGAGGAATAGATTAGGTATTTTCTTTTCCTTTTGTTCGGCCGCTCTTTACTGATGGGTGAAAAAATAAAGTATGGGGAGTAGTGTTCGGCTGCTGTGCTGATGGAGCTTTTAAGAAGAAATAGATGGGTGAAGAAATGGGAGTGGTTCACGTGGAGCTTGGGCGGCTGTGCATAGCTTGGGCGGGTGCTAGAGTAGGAGTTGGAATGTGGGAAGTAATTATGAGTGATGACAGTAGCAAGAATTAATGGAGAGTTGCTTTGCTGAAGTATGAATTAATTAATGGAGACAGACATGGGGTTTTGTACTGTGAAGAATTATGAGTAAGAGAAAGTTTCTCTCCCTTACTCGTATTAATGCACTGGACAGAGTTACTGCTGGATTTGTGGGCCGGGTTGCTGGAATTTGGACGTTGGGCTAGGATTTGAATCCATTGGTTTTAGATGAATTTTTGTGTTCAGTTGTATAGGTTGGGCCGAAGGCTGGGCTGGAATTTTAAGGAATGAGTTAAAATAGAGGTTAGGTATTATTAGAGATAGCAGGCTGGAGCATTGGGCTGGGTTCATGTTAGCTTTTAGATATTTAATTTCATTTTCCAGAGGGGACTGGTTGTGGGCTGAATTGAATAACTAGGTTGGGCTTTTAGTTTTAGTTGTAAATTAAATTGTTGGGATTAAGGTTTGTAGCTAGGATGGACTTGGGCTGGTTTGGTAATATCCATATTAATTATCTATTATTGTGTCTCCCTATTTAAATTGTAATATTATTTTAAATGTTTTTATTAGTATAAATGTTTAGTAGAATTGTTGTTTTTGCTAAATTATTACTAATCTTATTGAATAACTCTGGATTAATATAATTAGTAAATTGCAAAATATTTTTAATAGCAAATGTTCTATTGTTTTCTAAATATTTTCTTTATTAGATATAGCTTAAAGAATTATTTTGATAGGCTACGTTATATAGTTTCAAAAGCAGTGTTAGCTTTTCTTGCCTATAATTATTATTTGTTAATATTGAATATTATTAATTGTTTTTCCTTATTACCAATTGATAAATTAATAATTTCTTATAAGAGTATTTTCACTAAAACGTATTTTGATCAACTATAACGTTTTCTAAAATATGGTTAGAAATAGTTTAACTCGCAGTTATTCTGTGTATATATTTTTCTAACACAAATGATTTCTTACTAAAATATAATTAATGATATTTTCAAGCTATATCGATCTTCTATAATGTTAATAAAACATTTCTTAGTTTATTAATTAAAGATTTGATAAATAACTATATCTAGCTAATGTCATTATTTCAAACACTAAATAACTTGTACAATATTATAACAGGTGAATCATTGCAACCATGCAGTACTACTCTCGTGCAACCAAACCGAGGCAAGTACACTGACTTGACTTGTACCTTGTTTTCTGTCTTACCTTCATGTGCCATGTTCTCATATCGGACACGAATTACACACGATTGTCTTGTACTCTTGTTCATTGCTTGTGCGTCATTGTTCATTGCGGGATTGGGGGAAATATTAGCTTTTGTGTGACCATACCCAACATAGGTATTGAAGATAGCCTAATCGTACACGTCACGTACGATGAAGCCGGACCTTGTAGAATTGACTCATTGACTCATTGCATCATTGATTGATTGATTGCTCCTAAGCCGGTCACACATTAGTTTTAATATTTCAAAATTGTCACAATTGCATATTGATTGATTGATTGATTGATTTCCTTGTACATTGATAGCCGTGTTCATTGTCTAGCATATTGATTGTCATCCTTTACCTGCAGTTTACATTTCATTTCTGGTACCACAGTTCAGTTTCATTTCATGTTCTAGTTTTTCTGGTATTCCTGTTTCACCTTGTACTCTGGATC
This sequence comes from Iris pallida, assembly GCA_029216955.1. Lineage (NCBI taxonomy): Eukaryota > Viridiplantae > Streptophyta > Magnoliopsida > Asparagales > Iridaceae > Iris > Iris pallida. The sequence continues at coordinate 56,435,268 of JANAVB010040619.1, forward strand.
ACAGACTACATTGTATATTGTCTAGTCAGGGTTGTACTTTGCTCTTTTCCTGATAGGATCGTTGCAGGTGAGTGGAAGATTGCATGGAGCTGGTGATTGCTTGGATTTTACAGTTTTTATTTATTTCAGTTTATTTTTCTAGAGATTGTATCTTAGAGATTCATTTACTGTATATTATTTCATTTGACCGGATTTGTCTCCGGCTGAGTTTGTATTTTTTTTAAAACATTTGATGGATATTGGTGATTTCTGGGAACGTTATAAATGCTGTGTTAGTTTACATTACATTGTGACTTTGAGTTTTCCTTAGTATTGTACAGCTTACTTCGTCATGTCCAACGACGAAGGCTGGGCGTGTCCGACTCGTATCCGATTATTCGGGAGCGGGTCGTGACAGATTTAGAGGCCATTACCTATTGAGAGTTAGAATCTCAATGAAATTGCACTTGAGAGCCAAATCCCTCCACTTTCTATGGTCAACTTGCTTCCAATCCTTGCTAACTGGCCTCTATTAACCTCCTCTACAGTAAGGGAGTGTGTTGCAATTGATTGGGCTCAATTTAGAGTTGATTTGGAGAAAGGGGGTAAATTTGGGGAAGAACACAAATTAGGGTTTGTATGAGGCAATGGAAAGAGGCAAGGGAGGCTAACATGTGTTTATATAGGCAAAGGGGGTGCTTGATGGCAGCCAAGGGTTTCTCTAGGGTTAGGGTTTAAGTTCAATAGGAATTAAAGACCCTCTACAATGTAAATTAAGCCCTCAAGCAAAGGCCCAAAGTAAAATATCTAACCTTAACAAATATTCTACTCCTAACTTAATATCTAGATATTACTAATCTTGTCATGTGATGGAAACTTCTAGTCTAATATCTAGGCTCATAACTAATATCTAGGTTAGGGCAATTATAGGTTAAGGCTTAACATAATGATTAGCACAATATTAATTAATCAAAATTCATTTTTACCAGAAGTCAAAATGACCAAAATATCCTTAACCTAAAAGTGGTCAATAGTCAATCTAATCACATGGTTAGGTCTCCATGGTCATGGTTAGCCTCTAGGTCAAGTAACTCTAAGGTTACACTAGTGGAAAGGCCAAGGTCATGATAATACACTAGAATAAATAGTATTAAAAAATCACCATAAGTTATTAACATGATTTAAATCTTATTATTAAATGATAAATTTTACAAAAGTTCAAAATGACCCTCATTCTAGAAAAGTGGTGGTTACAATTGCTGCTTCTAATTGGAGTAAGTTAACAGTAGTAAAGCGTAGACAAATTAGTAAAGTGTACCAGTTTTGATTTTAGAGAAAGAATATATTGTACACAAATTATTAAGAAATTTTTGCTAACAATAAGAAAATTTTGTTAGAGACAAATTAGTAAGAAATTTGCTAACAGTAAGTAAATTTGACAGTAGCAAATTTTTAATGTATATAACAGTAACAATTAATGTATTTGCTAAAAGCAACAAGCAAATGTTAATATATTTGACAGTAGCAAATTATTTAGACGGTAGCAATATACAGTTTAAATTGAAACAAAATAAAATAATTAACTCTTAGATTGTTGAAATTTTTTCACTTTTCTTTCTTTAAAAATCTACAAAAATAAAATAAAATAATGTAAATGTTATCGGCCTCCGGGGAAGTCGCGCACGTAGCACTGTCCTAAGAGTTAATCCGGGTCTATGTGAAGACTTTATCCGAATGCTCCTAGTGGTAAAATTCATGCTCCATCGGAATCTCTTTGTTGTACACAACGTAAAGAGTTACCCTTGATTTAGCTCTGCCCGGAGCAAAAAATGAAGAACGGAAGAGGTTCGAAAAGATAGTGTTTTTAGAGAGTTTTTACGTAGAATTTTTTGTTGTGCGTCTTTAAAAGAAGGAAAACAATGCATTATATAGACATCCCTACACCCAAGGAAATGAATGGGGTTAAAAGTGAACATTGAAAGTTGTTAAAAAAATTAAGTGGCAGCAGCTAGCCGTTTGGAACAAAACGCTTCATGTGAACATTGAATGAAAAGAGACGTTGAGGAATTGATTTTTCTAACAGCTGCAGCGGTACAACATTGGCAACGTACTCATTTTTCTAAAGTGGGAGCGGGTGATGAGAAGTTCTTATGGTGGTCCATGCATGTCTTGCTTTCTCAAAGAGTGCAAATTCGTGGTAATACTTACGTCAGTCTAACTATTACGAGCCAATGAGTAATTGAGGGATTAAAGATTTAAGAATGCACCACAACTAGGGTTATCTAGGACTTTTTCGTTCTTTAATATCGTTCTCCCTCTTACGTTTTGGCTAACTTTCTATATTATTCTCTTGTTGACTCTTTTTTTGTAACAAGTTTCTCTTTTCCAATTGTTTCAGAAATATCCCATAGATTTAATCAAAGGTAAGTTCAATAACCTTTATAATTTGGTGAGACAACCGTGTACTACAGTCATCTGCTTGAACTATGAAACCATGAACTTTATGTAGTCAGATATGCGTTGGCAAAGCAGTAACTTTAGATATTATGAAGATGTATGGTTTTCGGATTTCATCTAGACTACGTCCTACTATGCATATCGATTGGCTTCGTACCGTCATTAGAAATTTTGTTATTACCTTTGATATGAATTACTTGTTTGATATTGGTATGGTTTGCTCAACTTAGTCTTAGGTCCTTTCCATCCTTCTCTTAATAATAACTAGACTTAGGTGAATCCATAGATTACACAACATAATTATATAAAATTGTTTGTGTGATTGTAGTGCTCGGATAGATTAAGGGGTTTGATAGTACTAAGATGTTACGTGGTTAAAAATTCTATAATAGGTAACCGACTTCTTATATTCGATGACGAGTTTTATCGAGGATAGTACACTATGGATAATATATTATTAAATTAACCTTATACTTGCGATAGGATAAGGAAAATAATGGTGAATATGAAATTCAAGAAGGATTAGTAGATTATTTTTTATTGTAGTTGGAAAGGTAGTTATGTGGAATCGGCAAGTGGAATCTTATGCTTAATGGTTGAGCATTGGAGTACATATTATTATTATTATTATTATTATTATTATTATTATTATTATTATTATTATTATTATTATTATAATATTTATATATAGAGAGAGAGAGGGAGAGAGAGAATAAGGGAGGTGAGGTGCCACATCACTGTGAGGTGACACCATGTCATCCCCCTCCATGCTATCATCATGCACATCATGCACTTTGGTGCATGGTGATAGATGATAGCATGCATGATGATAGATGATAGCATAGGGAGGTAACATGTAGCCACCCTCCATAGGGTGGCACCTCACCTCTCTCTCTCTCTCTCTCTCTCTCTCTCTCTCTCTCTCTATATATATATATATATATATATATATATATATATATATATATATAATCAATGGCTGATGCGTCCCCTCTCTGGGCGTTGGCCCTGCCCCTCGCGGGTGACCCCCTCCCCGCGGTCCTCCCCCAGCCCGGCTTTCCTCCTCCCCTTCCTCCGGCTTTCCTCCTCCCCTCCTCGCGGAGATCCTCCCCCCAGCCAGGCGTTCCAGGTCGTCGTCCCAGCGGCCCATGGCCGGAATGCCTGGCCCCGACGTTCCTTCTCTCGAGGTCCCTCGACCTTCGGTGGCCTTGGCCAGGTCCTCAGACCAGTTGGCCATGGTTAGGGTTCAGGAACCCCTCCGTCTCCCCAGTTGGTCGTCCCCCGCCCTGTAGGTGGTCGACGATGTGTTGCTTCTGACAGATGCTGCTAGCTGCGGCCGCACCGAGGATAGCCGAGCTCCGGTCGTCGGCGGTGGCATGCTACCCCCTTCCCCCATCTCACCTTTCCTGCTCGCTTTCAAATTTGAATCTCCCTCCCCCGCCCGCCTTTCCCCCCATCGTTTTCAAACTTGCTAGTTGGCGCAACCCAGGAGGAGCTGCAGCTGGCTCAACCTGGGACCCCCTGGTCCCCCCTCCCTTTGTTTTGGCGCAACCTGACATCCGCAGGGCACTTTCCCCTCAGGCGCAACCCAGCGGTTGCTGGTTTCAGCGCAACCTGGAGTGGTGGCTTCCCTCCTGCTCCTTGCGCCACCAGTTGTGAGCCCATTGGGTGCAACCCACCTCCACCCTTCCCATCCTCCGATTGTACCGAGCGTGGGCGCAACCCACCTCCACCCTTCCCATCCTTACCAATCCTATTCGCCAGAGTCCGCTTCGACTGTCGGCGTGATGCTGATCTCCGATGCGGCCGGAATTCTGTGTCCGTCGGTCGGCGTCGATGGTCGGCCGGAGCACCCGGGCACGCCTTCCTTGGCGCTTCCTGGGCCCACCATCCTCCGTGCAACCCAGCCTGGGATTGGCGGTGATGCGCATCCTGGGGAGCTCACCCCCTTTCTGGGCGCAACCCAGCCCCCGCCCCTTCTGGGCGCAACCCAGCTTCGATCTCCTACGCTGGCGCACCCTGGGTCACCTAGGGGTCAGCCCTACACCCCTCTGCATGCCCTCCACCATCCTGGGCTTGGAGGTGCAGCGCTACCTGGTATCACCCTCGGGGAGCCCATCCCCCTTCTGGGCGCTTCCCAGCCCCCGCCTCCTCTGGGTGCAACCCAGGTTCTCGCGCTTGCGCATCCTGGGATCCCTAGGGGTCATCCCTCCACTTCTCTGGCGCAAGCCAACCATAACTCGGCGCTGCTTCATCTGGCGCAACCCAACTTCCGGCTCTACCAATTCTTGGCGCATTTCACTGCCCGACCCATTCCTTTGCCGACATGCTTCGTCCTGACAGGGATCCCAAACAGGGGCTCCTGTTCCCGGACGTCCCTCTACCAGAAGTAGAGTATCCGCCGGCATCTTCTATGCCGACGGTGCCGTTCACCGACCAGGAACTCTCTTTTCTGGCCACCTCATTCCCCTACTCATTCGTTCTCAAATTCTCATCAAGTTGTCCCAAACTCGCCAGGGTCGAAGAGGTTATTGCCAGCTGGCGGCTCTCGGCAGAGTATAGGGTCGCCCCCTTGACCCGAGGCATATTCTGTTACACCTATCCTCCGACCTTGACCACAGGACGGTGTGGTCCAAAGGCATTGGTAGGATCGACTCCCACCAGATGAAGATAATCAAGTGGTCAGCAAACTTTAACACCAAGGAAGACTCAGCGACGGTTGCCGCCTGGGTCACCCTACCCAATCTCTCCCTTATTTGTTTCGTTCTAGCGGCTCTTAGGCGTATAGCCAACTCCTTCGGGACTTACATGGACACCGCTGCAGAAACCAGCAACCTGACTAAAGCACACTACGCCAAGATATGTGTGGAACTCGACCTCACCTCAGATCTCCCCAACCATATACTCATTAAACTTGGCAACCAGACTCACACCCAGAAAATCATCTACGACAATCACATAATCTTCTGCACACACTGCCATTTATGCGGTCACTTATCTAAGCATTGCTTCCGCCTCCATCTAGAGCTTAGGAAGAAACCTGAGCGGACAGAACCCCATCCCAAAGGGAACCAGCATCAAAAAACCACCCAACCACCCATGTTTCCTCTACCGAACTCCCACACCAGATTCAACTCCAGCGAAGGCAAATCCAGCAGAGACAACTCAGCAAAAAAAGCAGTAATCCCCTACCACCCAACCAACCTACCCCTGTCCAATCAGTTCAACGCCCTCGCGTCAGAAGCAATCGACTCCTCCCAGGAGATGGCTTTTTCTGCTGACTTCGTCAAGGCCTCCGGAACGGACTCTGAAGATCTCAGTAACCCACCCCCAGAGGACGCAGAGGAGTCCTTCCTAGTACTTCCAATTGCCACCGACCATCAAACATCTCACGGAAGCTCCGCCATTGACGCTCTAGCTATTCTAGGGTCAGAGCAGGCTCTTAGACGTCTACAGGTCCTCGCCGCTAGATTCCCTCTCCAGGCGGAAGGCGAACAGATTGGAATCTCCGACGACTCCCTCCTCATCCCGCCGGAGCAAGCCGGCCTCGATTCAGCCGAAGAAACGATCGTACCCCCAAAACGCTCCGAGGACTCTACCCTCGGCACATCCTCTAAGTTGGCGGGGGAAGCATCCATCACTACCAGGAAATCGGATAAGAAAGGGACCGCAAAGTTCCCGTCCATGCACACTAGGTCTGCAGCAACGTGGTCCAACCAACCCCACCCAAAGCTCCATTAATGCTGAACATTCTCTCCTGGAATGTCTGCGGTCTGGCGAACAAACCTACTATGAGGAGATTCACCAGCCTTAAGAAAACTCACAAGATCGACATCTTTATCATCTTCGAACCCAAAATCCCATACAAGAGACTCAAATCCATTCAACTGCAGTTAGGCTTTCACTCGGCCATTGCTGGCAGACACGATATTTGGATTCTATGTTCCAAGGCCGTCCAAATCGGAGTCATCCAAGATTCCAGGCAAGCCCTTTCTTGCTGGATGGAACACCCTTTGATTCCCAAATGCGCCATCCTTTCTGCGGTTCACGGCAGCTGTGACATCGCGGAGCGCAGACACCTCTGGAACGACCTCCTGGAAATTAACCATCACAACCATAACCTCCCATAGCTTTGCATTGGGGACTTCAACGCTATCACTTGCAGAGAAGAGAAGATTGGAGGTCGCCCTCCCCCTCTCTCCGCCATGCAAGACTTCAATAACTTCATATTCACCTCTCACCTCACCCTCCCCCTTTCGTTCACATGAAACACCTTCACCTGGTGCAACATGCGGGAAGGCGACCGTCGGCAATTCTCCCGCCTCGACAGGGATTTAACGAACGCTCACTAGCTTGGTATGGGGACTACCTCTAAGCTATCTAACCTTAATGCTACTGAATCCGACCACGCCCCCCTGCTAGTTGGTTTCACTAGCACTTCCAGCCAGTCCAGAAAAAGCTTTCGCTTCCTGGACTTCTGGAGCGAGCACCCCCAATTTTTTGGTGTAGTCACGGAAGCTTGGAACAGCGCGAACTCACTCGAACCTCTCAACCGAGTGGCCAACAAGCTCAAGGCCACGAGGAAAGCTCTGGCAGCATGGAGCAAGCAGGCTTATGGAGATATCTTCTAAGCCATTTGTGAGGCTGAGGATGACGTTACTCGTGCCGAAGCCAGGTACATGACCGACTGTTCGCCTGATACCAGGAAGGCTCTGAATCTCACCAAAGTCAAATTTAGGCTGAAAATTGAGACCAGTTTTTGGAAGCAGAAAGCTAGGATCAAATGGGACAGCGAGGGGGACAACAACTCGAGCTTCTTCCACGTCTGCGTAAATGGGCGTAGACAAAAACTCACTCTCCATCAGATTATCGCAGACAACGGTACCTGCATCATCGATCAAAAGGATATCCAAGTGGCGGCTACGAAGTTCTATTCCAAACTTTTCTCCAAGGAAATGGTCCTCAAAGACAACACCTTCCTGGACGAGGTTCCCCACCTTATTAGCGACACAAACAATATCCGGCTCGAACAGCCCCCTTCAGAAGAAGAGGTGAAAGATGCCGTCTGGGCCCTCGACGAACACAGTGCGCCAGGGCCAGACAGATTTTTGAGGATTTTTTTTGCACATGCTCGGACATCATCAGGATTGACATCCACAATGCGGTCTCCGCCTTCCTCCTGGGAGCTACTTATCCCAGACCATCTCGAGCACCAACCTGATCCTCATCCCGAAGAAAGACAACCTAGAGACATTCCGCAACTTTCACCTAATTAGTCTTTGTACCTTCACCAACAAGATCATATCCAAGATCATCGTCTCCCGCATGGCAGGCCTTCTCCTCAAGATCATCTCGGAGGAGCAGAGTGGCTTTGTACGGGGGAGAAATATCCAAGATAACATCATGTTAGCCCAAGAGTTAGTCACCTGCATGAAGCTCCCTGCAAGAGGGGGCAACATAGCCATCAAATTGGACATAGAGAAAGCCTACGACAGACTGGATTGGCAATTCATGATCTGGGTCTTCAGAGCCTTCGTATTTTTCGAAACCTGGACCAACATCGTGTGAAGATCGATCAGCAACTCGTGGTTCTCCACGGTTATTAACGGCCAAGCGGATGGTTTCTTCAAATCTAGTCGCGGGGTTAGGCAAGGAGATCCTCTATCTTCCACCATCTTCATCATTACGGTGGATGCATTAAGCAGAAACCTTAATAAGATGGCGAGCACCCCCAACTTCCAGCACTACCATACAGCCAGCGGCTGCCCGATCATTACCCACCTGGCCTTCACAGACGATATCCTCATATTTTCTTCCGGGGAAGTCGGATCGGTAGAAGTCGTCCACAATACGCTCCAGAGATACGAAGGGTGCTCAGGGCAGAAGATCAACCCGGATAAAAGTGTTATCTACACCCACCACAAAATTAAGAGAGAGCAAGCGGCTAGGAAAAAGCTCGAGGGCTGGCACAATGCCACACTATCCCCAGGAGGTAATTTGATCCTCATCAATCACGTCCTCACTTCCATTCCCATCTACACCCTGGCTGCGTGCTCCCCTCCCAAGAAAGTTCTATTCTACATCGAGAGCATCTTCAGCAACTTTCTCTGGGGACACAGCGGCGGTCACGACAAGCACCATTGGGCCAGCTGGGATACCATGGCTCGTCCTACCGAGGAGGGGGGCCTGGGTTTCACTAAACTTTCCCACATCGTTAATGCTTTCTCGATAAAATTGTGGTGGACGCTTCGCATGAGTAAGAACTTATGGTCCAGGTTCATGAAGGCCAGATACTTCAAGCATATCCATCCGTCTACGGCCATCGCTAACAGCAGATCCTCAGCGGCCTGGCGCCGCATTCTCATCAGGCGATCACTCGCCGAACCAGCGATTAGCCTAAAGGTGGGCAACGGTGAAGCTTCGCCTTTTATGGAGCGCTGGGTCAGCGATATCTTGCTTCCCAACATTTCTGCTGCTCATAGGAATAGCACTATCAAGGACTTGTGGGACCCTCCTAATAACACCTGGAATTGGAACAAAGTCCGGGTATGGGCTGGGCCTGAGGCGGTCGATTACATTCACCGTAGCGGATTGAGGATCGGACCGAACGCAGATAAGCTCGAGTGGTCGCCCGCTGTTGCCGGAGCATTCTCGGTTAAGTCGGCCAGAAGAGTGATCCTAGGTAATACGGCTCCATCTCCTACCATTGCATCCTTCTGGCAGACATGCATCCCCAAGAAGTGGTCTTTCCTCATCTGGAGAGCCCTACGCAATATCCTCCCCACTGATGACACTCTCAACACAATCGGGTTCAGCCTTGCTTCAGCATGCACATGCTGCTCTAATCGACAATCGAAAACAGTCAACCACATCCTCTGTCAAGGGGACCTACCGGTCAAGGTCTGGAGAGCTCTTTTCTAGCGTTACAGTTTGCCTCATGGGGGCGACAACTTTCACTAATAGCCACCAGATCGTCACATGCCTCCACACTATATATAGTCAATGTCCCAAGTGGTTAGTGCGGAGGCATGTGGTCCTTATGGGCGGAGTTCGAATCTTAGTGGGAATGATTCCGAAAACTATCTACCATTTCCTATATATATATATATATATATATATATATATATATATATATATATATATATATATATATATATATATTCTACTATATAATAGGAAAACTTGATGGTGAAATTTTTGAATTCCGAAAATACTCTTACATGTCTATACTAATTAAAAATGGTTCATTAATTTTAATAAGGACAACTTAGTAATTACGAAGACTACCCTTTAGTCTTCCTAAAGAATCTTTCTAAGTTAATTAAAAGAATGTTAAAATACGTAAAAGGCACGTGCACATATATATATATATATATATATATATATATATATATATATATATATATATATATATATACACTCTCTAGAAAAAAAAAAAAAAAAAAAAAAATATATATACACTCTCTAGAAAACAAGATTTTGTGTTTTAAAACTATTAAAAATTTATGGATTCGTAGACAATGACAAGGTGTCAAGGACTGCAAGGGAAGGATGGTTGTGAGAAGCAATAGATTAACTCTAAACTTGGTCACTTGTAGTAATAAGGATTACAACTCTTAGGATGGTTGTGACAAGTTCCACCGACAGAGCCCATCACTTGGTAGCATGAAACCCGACACAGACAATCGTAGCACGGGAACGCGAGTCAAGTTCTATCACCAGGATAAAAGCAAACCAATTCATTCCCTTGCTCAGTTATAGGTCAAGTTGTGATTAGGGCCTGGCGGCACGGAACCAGGCCCGGGGCCGCCGAGCCCGCCGCAATTTCCGTCCGGCCCGCACTAGCCCGACCCCCCTCGGGTCCGGTCCGGGCCCAAGAAACCGGACCCGAGCCCGGCCCGGCCCGGCCCCGACCGACCCGAACAATTTTTTTTTAAAAATGTAACGGGTGGTCCGGTCAGGACCGACCCGCACAGACCGGTTAAACTGGTGTTCATGTTTTTTTTTCAAAATTTTTGACCGTTTGGGGGTTGACCAAATTACCCCAACTATATGACTGTTTTATGACCCTTTTTGGGGTATTTTGGTCAGTTTGTGAAAAAATGACCAAAAAACCTTTACAACAACTATGAGAGTAGGGGGTAATTTGGCTTCAAAAAAATTCTATAAATAGTCCATAAATCTCTTTTTTTTTTAAACACAAACCATTCTAACAATCCAAAAAAAAATTCAAGGTCACAAGAAGGTTTCAAGAAATTTTTGCAAGCAATTCTTGCGCTCTACGACTTCCCGATCAAGCTCCCAACCCCGATCGAGGTCTTTTTTTCTTCCCTTCCTTTTTCTAATTGTTTTTCTTTATTTTACATTACAAAATGGTTTTCTTTCCTCCATCTGTCTCTTTTTTGAGAAAAAATAATTTTCGGTTTATTTTATTTTTGGTATCCTCCCTCTCTTCTAAATTATTTTATTTATTTTTTTTAAAATGGCCAAACAAGGTTCAAACCAACCTACTCACCCTGTCGGACATACTTATGAATATTATAATACTTTTTTTGAGAAAAATCATATTCCTGAGGATTTAATTGGTTCACCTCCTGAAGTTGTTAGCAATACCCAAAATATTGTAAAGAGGAAGAAAAAAAATCAAAGTATTGAAATTTTTTTGTTATTCTTAATGAAACTAAGCCTGATAGCTCACTTGTTTTAGATCAGAAAGGAGAATCAGTTCCGTACGCGGCACAATGCGAGAAATGTTCCAACATATACAAATGAAAGAGGGGAGGTGGCACGGGTACCATATCAAGACACCACGAAACCTGCTACCCCGGACTCAATTCCGACGACCCAAACTCAGATAAGTTTTGGAGGTGTCGCGGGTTCTTCAATGAGTACGTTTTCATATTCAGCTGCTCGTCATAAAATTGAATTGACTAAATATATTATTGCTGATGAACTTCCATTCACTTCGGGTGAAAGTGAATCTTTATTTGATTATGCCACAAATTCTTTAAATCCATGTTTTAGTAAAGCTACTAGAGGCGCTGCTAAAAAAGTGGATAAAAGAATTTTTACTGAAATGAAAGTTGCTTTAAAAGAAAGTTTGTCGCATGTTAGTAAAATAGCTATTACTTCTGAAGTTTGGACGAGTAAGCAAAATTATGCTTATATTTGTATCACGACACACTACATAAATTCACAAAGGATGTTGCAAAAGTGCATCATATGTTTAAAAACTTTAGAATTTCCACACACGAGCTCTGTAATTGCAGGCGCTATTTCAAAATATGTGCATGAGTTTGATATTTACCATAAAATATTATATGTATCTTTTGATAATGCTAGTAATAATAATTCTGCTATATATTGTCTTTACTATTTCAGCCCATTTTAGAAGGTAGATTATTGCATGTTAGGTGTGCTTGTCACGTTATTAACTTAGTTGTAAATGAATATCTCAAATTTTTTAGTACAGATTTAGAGACTCTTAGACATTGTTTACACATCTTGAACATGTCTCCAAGTAGGCAACAACTTTTAAAGCCACATGTGCACATTTTAATATTCGTTTTAGAATATTTGTTAAGGATGTACCACATAGATGGAATTCGACATATTTAATGTTGAAATTCGTAATTTTCTTTAAGGATGCTATCACATATTTTTGTAATATGTATCACAATTTTGAATATCAAGTAACTGAAGATGATTGGATAGTTGCCTCTTCTATTTGTGAATTTTTAGAAACTTTTTACAATGCTACATGTACTCTTTCTGGCGTTTGTTATCCCACTTCTTGTTTAGCTTTATGGAAACTTTGTAACATATTTTACTTATTTTCTAAATATAAAAATGTTTCTAATTTTGAATTTGTTGTAAAAAAAGAAGAAGCTAAATTCAATAAATATTGGGGTGATGTACCTCTTTTATATTATTTGGCTTCCATTTTTAATCATACGATCAATTTAGGGGACGTAGATGCTTTGTTAGATGACTTTGCAGAAAATATTGATGTTGATGTTACTGACTTGAAAGTAGAACTAAGGGTAGTGTTGAATAGATTAGTAATATTTTATGAAGACAAAGTTGTGTCGACCAGACCAACTCAAGTGGGTACTAGTAGTAGCTCTGGCTTGGTGTCTAAGTTATCACACGCCAGTCATATGCTACAAAAAAAAAAAACTCTTCCCAACCTACCTAAGAGTTGTCTTTATATCTAAGTTCTTATGAAGAAGAAGATGATCTTCAAATCACTTCACAATTTTAGAATGGTAGAAAAAAACACGACTAAAGATTTTCTGTATTTTCTACCATAGCACGTGATCTACTAATGGTCCTGGTGTCCACGGTAGTATCGGAGTCATATTTTAGTTCTGGATCAAAAAATTTGAGCATATAAAGGAGACGTTTGAAGCCATATATCTTGTAAGCTTGTGTATGTGTTCAAGATTGAATTTTAGCATAGAAAAAACCCGAAATCAAAGAGATGAAGATACTGACATCAATGAGTTGGACTTTGAATCGCTTATAAGGGGTGAAGCTTCTGGAATGAGGAAGAAGAATGACTCAATGTATGAATTAGTAAACTTACAAAACAAAAGAAACAAAAAAAAACCAAAAACCAAAAACAAAATATAATTAGTAAACTTTGAATCGCTTATGAGTGTATATTTGACACTCATCTAAAATATATTTCCATTAGTCAGCATAACCTGATGTGGATCTCCTGCTGTGTTGGCATCCAACAAAATCGGAGTCGAAATACCTTATGATCTCCAAAATTATCTAATCTTCTACAAAAAGCATATAATTCTTTGTTCTCTATTAATTACTTAAGTAGTTTGGCTGCTACCCAATGATCCATCAATATTTGCTTAAAATATCAGCCTAACATCTGAATATGTACGCAATATCCTAACATGTACATACTTGAACAAACATTAGACTTCCTACAACTGATCATGAAGGAAAAATCTATTGTATTTTCTTAATTTTAAGGCAAATCTTAGGGCACTTGATGGAGATTGAACTTGTCTACTTTAACGAAAGGGTTGTCACCTTGTTTGCATTCCTGCATGCCAAATCTTTTAAGCACTTTATTGATATAAATCTTTTGTGATAATCCAAGAATATCTCGAGAACGATTACGGTATATCTGGATTCCTAATACAAAAGAAACGACACCAAGATATTTCTTCTGAAAGTTATTTGGTAAAAAAATTTAGTGTCGTACAATATACCTATATAATTTTTGGCAAGCAGTATGTCATCAACATATATAACTAAAGAAAATTGTTTACTCCCACTGAACTTGTGATATACACAATCTTTAATTATCTCAAAAACAAACAAGATAATCACTGGTAAAACTTTAAGTACCTTCGACGAGAATCCTACTTGAGTCCATGAATAGATTTTGTCAATTTGTAAACCATATTCTTTGGATCTTTCGACACAAAGTTTTCTGCATGCACCATAAATTGTTTCGTCGATGTTACCATTGAGAAACATAATTTTGACATCCATTTAATGTAACTCAAGATCAAAATGTGCAACAAGTGCTGTGATTGTTTTAAAAGAGTCTTTCAAAGATACCGAAGAGAAAGTCTCTTTAAAATCAATCGTTAACTTTTGAGTAAAGTCACTAGCTGCAAGACGTACTTTATAACTCTCCACATTATCCTTTCGAATCTTTCTTGGTTTTAAATGACCGTTTTCAACCAATGAAGTTCGTATCTTTTGGTAATGTGACAAGTTCCTAAACTTTATTGTCTTCCATAGACTTATACTCATTATTTATTTTCTCAATCCACTTTTAAGAGTTGGAACTTTCCATGGCCTGACGGAAGATGATTGAATCACCTTCCAATATTCCATAGTTTTCCTCACGTTCCTAGAGAAATATGACAATATTATCCGAAATTATATTTCTCCTTTCTCTTGTGAACCATCTTAACATTACCGGGTCTTGAGGTTGTTGAGTTTGTTCCTCAAAAATAATTACCTTATCTTGAATGGGGGTGTCGCTACATTATCTTATCAAGGTATCTCAACAACGACTTGTTGAGGTAATTCGACATTGTCTTGTTGAGGCTCCAAATTTACTTCTTGATCAATGACAGGTACAAAATCCTGCACATCGTCGAAAGTGATAGTAGGAATCACAATCGATTCCTCCTCAAAGATAATGTCTTTGACTTTATTTCTCCCCCAAACTCAACATGCTCAAAAAATATTACACTTATCGTCTCCAAAAAAATTCATTTATGTGGGACCGTATAATTATTAACCCCTCGATCTGTTAGCATAGCCAATAAAGTAGCTGTTTACAATTTAACTTTGGTCTGTATTTCCTTTACACATTAATATAGACATTAAAGTCTACAAAGTCAATAAAATCCACATCTCATTAGACACAAATCATTTAACTCTATTTCTAGAGATGTGACATAATCTTTTATGTCATAATGAGACTAAAAATATTTATTGTTAATTTTGCATTTAGTACCACATGACTCCACTTGCAAGGTTTCATTGTAAGATGCAATAGTTTTAAACAAATATAGGTTATCATAAACCTTAAGGGAACCGTTACCAATAATATTTGAATTTAAGATAGACTAAACTTATTATTTTCAAGTGAACAATGATAACCAGATTTGTCCATTAAGAAAACTGAAACCGAATTTTGTCTAAAAGACGGTACAATAAAAGTGTCTATCAAATCCAAATAATAATCGGTTCCGAAAAATAACCTAAAATGTTATATTGCTTCCACTTCTACCGATTTGCCATCACCCACATAGATGTATCTTTCACCATCAATTGGCTTTCGGTAGCTCAGACAACCTTGTCTATAAACACTAATGTGGGTAGTAGCACCAGAATCTAAACACCACGTATTTTTTTAGGTACTAAATCTAAATTAACCTCAGAACAGACCAAATTTAGAAATGTACTTTTCTTTATACGCCATGCGTGGTACTTTGTACATTTCTTCCTTATGTGTCTTGTCTTATCACAAAAGAACAACCCTTAGTTTTATATTGTTATTTCTTTTGACCTGGACCCTTACTAGCTACTGTATTCATTTCTTTTTGCCCTTAAAGTTTATCCCATTAAACATAAAAATTAAAATCTTATTGGCAGATATTTTAACAACATTAACTGTAAAAAGAACAAAGCAACAAAAACAAACATGCTCTAACAAATAACCAAAGCGTAAAATATAGTCAAACAAATTCAAATAATGATGAACCCCATCTCAAGATACCTAGTACATCATTAATATCAAGTCTTTGGACAGTGATATTAACTGCAAGTGGTATTCTTGGTGTAATGATCAAACGTTGACAATAAGTCATGTCAAATAATAAGCCTATATTTGGATCGGGTTATTATTCACATGTAAACCTTATAATTGTCACACATTTATCACCACAAGTATGTGTGCAATTCGGCCAAGTATTAACCTTCCTTTGGGCCGGCTAATACTCGCATGAATTTACACACACAAACATCCAACATCCTTCATAGACTATCTACGCAAGAGATGTCACTTTGGCGACATCTTGTTTCAATGGGTCTATTTAGAATATTAGACGACTATTGCTAGTCACAAAAGTCACCAAAAAAAATTGAATGTTGACTAAATTTTACAAAACCGAATCATGTCCAAAACTTTATGTACATGCATATTTAAAAGATTACAACTCAAATAAAATAATCATAAGCATGTAAATCCTTTGCATAATTTAAAACATGAATTAAATCGCTTTGATATATTGATGCACATGAAATATCTAATAATAAATGCTCTTTCATCATATATATTGGCTTCAAAAAGAACATATGGAAACATATCTTCTTATAACAAAAATTCGTAATTCCACTACCATAAACAACAAGATGCCAAATTCAAAAGAATTAGAAGCATAACTGTAGTTTTGGAAAAGTCAAAAAATTTGACTATACTCGCAATAGAATTGGGAGCCTCAACAATCATTCATCCAATCCAAAAAAAATTTCATGGATCACAAACGTTTGTCCGGTCTCTTTTTTTTTAGCCAAAATTTCTAAATCTACACCAAAAAGTTCCAAAAAAATTATGGAGAGAACTGAACCTCCAAAGCCATGAGAGAATCACAAAAACCCATCTTGATTCTGCACTCTCTCTAATACTTGGGTGAATTTCAATAAAAAAAACACCATTGAAAACCACCAAAACTTGAGACATATTTCAATAATAGCAATCCAGTTTGGATTATTCCACATAGACGATTACAAATACTAAACGAATCCAGAGTAGCACAATGTTTCAATAAAATATTAAATCCCAAGCACTAGGGACTTTGTAGACTTAACCCAACATGATTGTATCCTTGCTATAACAAGGAATATATATTGCTAAAATGAGCTCTTTCCATAACAATCCATGCTACCTTACCTAGCAGCGAAAGCACGATAATTATCAATAATAATTTAAAAAAACTAAAATCAAATGACCGGCAATGGAGTCAATAGGTTCAGAACTACTATCCCATCCGACCCCTTGATCGGATGATCGGTTGAATAAAAAATTATGACTATCATATCTTATCAACCTTTTTCATAGATTACTTTAGACTTTATTCTTGGTAAATTACAACCTAGCAAATTCGACAAAATTGAATACCAACAAAGATAAATTGAATCCGAAAATTTCAAACTCAAGAAGCAAACAGGGAGGCTCTGATACAATTTGTTAGTAATTTATTGTTCCTTGTCGATTCATGAGATGAAGAACATAAACTAAATTACGGAAGCGTACCTGAATCCATTGCTAGGCTTGATGGATCTTGAAGCGGTCGTCCTTTTATGGGGTTCGATCTTCCAACTTGCTACGACCCTTAATGACAAAGAAGAATCCGAATCCTTTGTCCCTCTCTTTCTGTTGATGGGGATGCAGAAGAGAAAAAGAGAAAATCTCTCTTTTGGTGGTCGTATAAGTTGGAGACCATAACCCTAAGAATACATATATTTATATGTTTTGATATTTCTAATTTGGCCCTCATCAAATTAGAATTATCTCCAGTATCTACACATTAATTCCATGACAATTATACCCTTAAGCTAGTTTTCAAATAGACAACTTTAATTTGGCATAATTATTTAGATAGTCCAAACATAATTAATTTTACATGTGTGGCCCCTTAATTATTGAATAATTCCAACATTGACTAGTTCCAAAGTCTTTTGGCGTGGTCGATCAATTCATTCTTGGAAGGATGGAAACTCAATTCCTCAAGCAATTTTTTGAAGATGATATAGAGGTAACCATATCAACTTTGACGTCCAATGTAGTTCAGAAAGAAGAAAAAGCCACAAAAGATTAAAATTAAAAGATTTGGTGCCTATCTCTAGATTTGTTGCATGCCCTTCGACAATGTCAAAACACATGTTGCTAGTTACACGTATGAAGAAATTTCCTCCCCACGTTGACCTCTACTTTGGTGTTGCCAAGCTAATTAACTATCTGGAAGGAGATCAAAAGTGGTGCTTCATGAGCGATCCGCAGACAAACTTAAGCCAGGGCCAGACAAACTTGAGCCAGGGCCGGCCCTGCCCAGGGCAGCTAGAACGACCGTCCAGAATCCCATAAAATTTGGAGACCCAAAAAAATTTATATATATATATATATATATATATATATATATATATATTAGTAATCTTGTATCGAACATAGAACTAATATGTAACATGACCTTCCTTTATGACAAAACAATTGTGGTGTAGTGTTAGTATGTTAAACTTGCAGACAAGACGTCCTAAGTTCAATTTTTGGCTGCAACATTTTTTAAAATTAACTTTTACTTTAATTTTTTTTTATATATGGGTTCCATTTTAAAAGTTTGTCCAGGGTCCCCATGAACTCAGGGCCGGCCCTGCTTTGGAATTAGATACCCACGTGGTGGTAATAAGACCACCTTCTGCCCGACAAATGGGAAATAGGTCTTCATCACCAATTCAATAAGGGAGCGTTTGGTACGCGGTATACTGTATAGTCGGGAATTCCATATTCCCGGAAATCAAATTTCAAGCAATTAAATTTTCTGAAATTATATTCCAATGTTTGGTAACTATATAAATATTTTCCGAAAAAATAAAAATAAATTAAAAAGGATAAAAAAAACCCAAAAAAATAAAAATGAATAAAACTACAACAAGAAAAAAATGGGAAAACTGAACAACGAAAAAAATGAAAAAAAAATGAAAGAAACCAAAAAAACATACCAGAATTACAATTCGTAAAAATATGGGTTGAAACATTATTTAACTAGTAAAAAAATTCGATCCTGACCACTGATCTCCGCCATCCGCCCGCTAGAAGCTGCCGAACGCGAGGTATCTGGAGCTTCGGAATGGTGGCTCGATCTAGATGAGATTGGAGACCCTCCCGACGGTACCGATCTCGCCGAAGACACTGGATCTGTTAGTCCCGGGACGTAATTTTTCGATGAAAAACTGAAAATTATGCAACACTTCAAAGAAGATGCATGACAGGGATCCAGGAGGATTCTGAGAAACGAAAACTAATGTGTCACTTCGACGAAGGCATAGAAGAATTCGTAGCAGCAGCGATGAAGATCCACTAACATTTTCTGATTAGATCAGAAACGTTCTCGTTTAGAACGAGATAAAAGTGGATGAACATAAATGGATAGAATGGCCTGCTGGGGTGAATGATCACCGGCGCTCAAAGCTTGATTCGTCCCACATGAACAGCTTCCAGGAACCAGCAAGTTCAACGGACAACTTTAGAACACTCTGATCTTCTGATACCTCGGATGGCGCGGACTCTGGCACTCGTGGCGCTGGTGCACTGTTTCTCTTCTCTCTTGAGCTCTCTGGAAATTCGTAAAGAATTGTTTAAAACAACACTTAGCACTTAACCACTGAGAGAGAGAGAGGAGAGAAGATTATATAGGCCCGCATTGTAACCGTCCAGTTAGCAAAATGTTCGGAACTTGGGAAAAAACCGCTTCGAACGTTCTGTAACTGCTCAAATTGTGCACGAACACGATTTGAGCCAATTGGCACACAACACGTACCAACTGCGTACCTGCGCCAATAGCGCTACCTGTACCCGTGCGCACTTGTGCAACACGCGCACATCGCACACCGTGCACAAATCGTGCGCCATCTGGCCACGCCATTAGGCCGTGCCATCTGGCCACGCCAATTGGTGCGCCATCTGGTCGCACAATCGGACAGTACGTATAGGCGCACGAACGGATGTACAAGAGGCTCGGGCAAAGAGCGCAACTTTAGCACACTATGCGCCTAGCGACAATGCTGACGTACTAAGTGCAAAGTGTGCCAACAAAATGCCACATTACGTCTCATGAGCCCATGAGCTCGAGTCCGAGTCCGAGTTCGAGTTCGAGTCGCTAAGCCCCTACGAGGCTTAGCTCCAATGGAATAAATTCCAAGAGCAAAAAACATTAATGCTTTACCATGGAGTCTTATCCTTGCCTCATAGTAAAATCACCCACATGGTTCCCTCCTTAGGGTCACCACCCCATGTGCACATCTTAACAACATACCAAGTATATATTGAGATACAACTCATGGTGCTTTTCCAATGTAGAACTAAATAATACTAGGCATGTATATATTGAGAGCAAGCTCTCTTCTCCAACAATCCCCCACATATCTCGATATATGGATTTGAATGTTTCTTACAGTAACTGTCCATCATGCATTAGGAGAGATGTCGCTGACGACTTGAATCTTCTCGCATGGGTCAAACAACAGACTATAATACAAGAATGGACTAAGCCTTGAATTCTACACCATAACTGTAATTCTTTTCACTCACATAATATAGTTACATGTGCTTCTGGCTGCACATTAAAGACCCTGTGTCAGCCTAATTTTAGTGTATAATTTTGAGCGTCTACAAGTTTACCCTCAAGAGACGGTCTGCTATCTCTGTTCATATACTATAGGAGAGTTCTTTATTAATGAGACATGGCATGAAAGCCTTGCACTTCCCTCGGTACTATGCCGCTATGACATAGCCTAAAGTCGAGGTATTACACTTATCCAGAAACTTTATCGTAGTGTCATACTACTGTAGCATGAGGTCACAAGCCTCTTTATAGTGCCAAACTATCCAGCATGAAGCCTTAGGCTTCCTTGCGGTGTTACATCACAACGACATGGATTGTAAGACTGAGGCTTTACCCCTATCTGGGTACCTCATCATGGTGTCGTACCACTATAACATGAGAACATCCTCCTCTTTGTAGTGCTGTCTACAACTCTTTAATTTCATTATACAGCATTAAGCTACCTGCCTATTTACGGTGCTACGCCGCTGTGACTTAGCTTACAAAACCGAGACATTACCCCTACCTGGGAACCTCATGGTGGAGTCACCCCACTGTAGCATGGAGTTACACTCCTTGTAGTGCTGCTCTACCGTGCTTCCTGTAAAGCTCACTAGGCACCTGAGAACTCATTAAGGCATTTAAGCCATCCTCATCACATAATCCGTTTTTTGCAGAAAATATATAGTAGACAACAGTGGTTGTAGGTCTGTAACCTTTTCATGCCACAGAGGACATGTACCAACTGTTCCTGATATTTTTCCAGTTAGTGGTCCTCCCTTGAACCGAAAGCTAGATGCCTAGCATATTTTTCTTTGAACTAATAACATAAAATTTATGGTAGGATTGTAATAATATAATATCAGAATGCCTTCAAGCCTATTTTACAAGCTGTGTCATCGACCAACTGGCGCTTGAGGCCCTTGGTGAACGGATTCGACAGATTCTCCCGACTCTGAACATCAATCACTGTAACGACACCTCTCTTGATGAGATCGTGTATTTCCTTGTGCTTTAAACGCACAGTCCTCTTCTTTCCGTTGAAGAGGTCATTTGATGCAACCGCCACAGATGTCTGGTAGTCGCAGTATATCAGAATCGCCGATATTTGTACCCTAACCACTAGAAGATCATACATGAGCTCCCGAAGACATTCTCTTTTCTCCGCTATGGTATCAAGTGCAAAGAACTCAGATTCCATAGAGGAACGAGAAAGAATAGTCTACTTCTTCGACTTCCACGATATAGCAGCTCCACCTATTATGAAAATGAATCCACCTGTGGACCTCTCGCTCTCCAACTCTGAGTACTAGCTAGCATCACGGAAACCTTCTACTACCGACGGATGTCCGTTGTAGTACAGTGCATATGTCTGAGTCTTCTTAAGATATCTCATTACCCATTTCACAGCTTTTCAGTGCTCAATTCTTGGGTTGCTCGTGAAACGACTCAGCATTCCTACGACGAAAGCTATGTCAGGCCTTGTGGCAGTATTAGCATACATTAAACTCTCGATGATGCTTGCATACTCCAGCTGCCTGATGTTTTCTTTCGAATTAGGCTTTAGCTTCAGATCACAACTGTAAGGTGTATCAATCCTTGGAAGATCCTCATACCCGTAGCGTGCGATCATCTTCTCAATATAATGAGACTGTGACAGCGCCAGTCCAGTGTCTGTCCGGATGATCTTGATCCCTAAGATCACATCAGCTTCCTTCAAGTCCTTCATACTGAACTTAGTCGAGATAAACTTCTTTGTCTTCGTGACACAGCCCATATCCGTACCTAGGATCAGCATGTCGTCCACGTACAGACAAACGATTACACCTCTTCCATCAGCGAACTTTGTGTAAACACACTTGTCCGTGTCGCTGACCCTGTAGCCATTTGACCTTAAAATTTTCATGCCACATCTTAGAAGCATGTTTAAGACTGTACAAGGATTTTACCAACTTGCATACTTTGTCTTCAAGATCCTTGACGACAAATTCCTCTTGCTATTGAATACAAATCTCTTCGGTCATCTCGTCATTTAGGAAAGCCATTTTTACATCCATCTGATGTATCACCAACTTATGTATTGCTGCGAGAGCAATCAACATTCTAATGGTGGTCATCCAGGCTACTGGAGCATATATGTCAAAGTAGTCGATCCTCTGCTTCTGAAAAAATCCTTTGGCTACTAGCCTAGCCTTAAACTTGTCAATAGTTCCATTTGCTTTCATTTTCTTCTTGAAGATCTATTTTCACCAACACCCAAGTGTTATTAGAGGTGATTGAATCAATTTCATTGTCTATCGCCTCCCTCCAAAAAACAGCATCTCTGGTCTTCATTTCCTCATCATAGGTAAGAGGATCTGCTTCCACATGATAGGTGACAAAATCATTTCTGAAGTCCTTCGGCCTCCTCATGCCTTAGTTGACGGCTCAGCGAGATCTGGTTCAACAGTTGTTTCGACAACAAATTCTTTTTGGACTACGTTCTCATTGTAAAGTCAGTTTTTTGTGCACCCCCATTGTTCTCCGGAATATTCGTAAGAACAATATTTCTTATGCCTTGCAAACTTATCTTCAAAATATTCTGCGTCGCAAGATTCAATGATATGATTTGATTCAATATAAAGAAATCTTCGAGCATCACTCTTCTCAGCATAACCCAAGAATATTGTCTTCGTAGTCCTTGTCCCGAGCTTCTGAATCTTTAGATCTGGAAGCTTCATATATGCTAAACACCCCCATACTGGAATAACATTCAAGTTTGGTATGACTTTGAACCAGAGTTCATGAGGAGTAATGTCCGAAGTTGCATGAGGCACTCTATTTAGAATAAAAGTGGCCTTCAATGCATCTTCTCCCCAGTAGCATTTTGGAAGACCCGCAGTCAACAGCATTGAGTTTATCATTTCTGTTAACGTTTTGTTCTTCCTCTCTGCTACTTCGTGAGATTGAGAAGAATACGGAGTAGTAGTCTCATTGACAATTCCATGTTCTTTGCAGAACGATACGAATTCATGAGACCGATACTCTCCTCCTCGATCACTTCTTATTCTCTTGAGTTGTTGTCCAGTTTGTCGTCTAGTCTCGACCCTGAACTCTTTGAACTTCTCGAACGCTTCGCCTTTAGCCTTCAACAAGTAAATGAAGGCATACTTTGAGAAGTCGTCGATGAAGGTTATAAAATACTTCATCCCGACTTTTGTAGAAAACTGTTTGAAGTCACAGATATCAGAGTGTACCAACTTTAGAAGATCTGTGCTTCGATTAACCCGAGAAAAGGGTTTTCTTGTGATCTTCGTCTGAGCACAAACTTCACATTTCTCTACCTTACCCCCACAATAGAGATAAGTCCTAGACTAAACATTATGTTTATTCTTTTACAATGAATATGTCCTATTCTATTATGCTATAACTCAAGAGTATAACAAGAATGAGTGATTGTATTAACAATATTAGACTGATTTACAAGCTGAATTTTAAACATTCCTTCGGTATAAAAAGCTTTTTCGAAGTATGTTCCCTTTATGGACATCACCATCTGGCCATCATTGATATCCATCCTTAGGCCTGCGTTATAGAGTAGGCCTCTTGTAACGTCCCAATCCCAAAATACATATTGGGCCCGGATACGGTACATGCCAGCAACACTTCACCAATGGGCCAAAATCGATAACAAGCCCATTAACGAAATGCTTAAGCTGTAAATCATGATAACATCCTAGAGTATAATACAAGTCACAGTCACAAATCTAATCTCATCCACGCAGGAAATATAACACAAGACAACAAGTCCAAAATAAATGATATTAATAAAGAAAATATGTCCAATATGAAATGTAACTGTGCGGGTAAGACATCCCGAAACTACAGTATAAAGAAATAAATAATCCACTACATGTCCACTAAAAAAAAGAAAAAATAGTAGAGCTAAATGAGGAACGCCATGGATCAAGAGAAATCCTCGATCTCTATCTCATCCTCCTGTGAAAGTATGCCACCTGCCTCAACTCCAGAACCATATACCTCCGGGTACTCCTCGCCTCTAACTATGCCTGGAGAGATCATCAGGTCCTCAGAGGACTAGCAAGACACATAATATACATGCCAACTATAACAGTAATAAAATGCATGGATAGATGAAAAGTGACATAAGAAAAAAAAAGGATTAAAGGGAGCAGTGCTAGAACTAAAACATAAAAGAAATGGCATGCCTGGAGAATCGTGCTAATAAACATGACTACAAGTAAATCGAGGTAAACCGCAGCCCGGTGGTTGCTAACGGCCCTGTAGATTGCAGCCCGGTGGTTGCTAACAACCTATAGTTAGTCTCAATCGCAGCCCGGTGGTTACTAACGATTGAGAGTGGTCAGGTATAGTCACGTCTATAACAAGGTTGTTTCACTTAAAAAAATACCTAAAATTGGCTTTTGAAAGAAAAAACTAGAAAATGTACAAAAGTACAAATTGTTCTGGGAAGTATTGCTATGGAAGTCTAATCTGAGAGCGATCACTTTGTTCCTTGGACCATACGATGATGATGAAGAAAACTACTTGAAGAAGATGAACAATCGGAAGAACTAAGCCACCAGAAAGGTATCGAGCAACGGCACTGATGGCACAGTCGAATGCTTTCATGCTTTGCTTCACCCTGTTCTTGAAAAAAAGTTGAAGAAATGCTTTTAGGAATATCACTCTGAAAGTATGAGTTTTCTCAGAATCTCCTCTCCTGTCTCTCTATTGATCCCTTGTTGTTTAAAAATAAGTCTATTTATAGACTAAACCCATTGTGCGTAAAAAGCAACCAAATTGGATCTTTACGCTAATAACTGTCACCCACGAACTTTATGCGTGATGACATGTGTCCCATGTAGAGCTTTGATCTCTACGCATGGTGACACGTGTCCCACTACTTCATCAAAATGGGGAGAGTACGTACACACGTCCCTCGATAAGTGTGGCATGAAAGCCACGTAAGCAGACCACGTTCCCATGTAGCCAGAAAAGATCGGGCGTAAAAAATGATCCAAAGTATACTTCCAGCGTAAAGTGGCAAACTGGGCGTAAAATAACCCAAAATAGACTTCCTGCGTAAAAGTGGCTGAAAAACAGCCTTGAGCGTAAAATTAGCTTAAATAAACTTTACGCGCACAACAGCTTTGAGCGTAAAAAGCTCGAATAGCTTCTGTGCGTAAAAGAAGTCATCTCTTGAGCGTAAAGTAGCCCATCTGCATACTAAACGACATTATTGGGCTTAGCGTAAATCAAATCCTCTTGGCTTCTGTGCAATCCTACTGTCAAAAAATCATTGTGTCAGAACAAGAATCACACACATTAAATGCAGCCTGACAGCCTATCCTCCGCGTAAAGTTCTGCGGATAGCCCTCGCGTAAAGTAGCTCGCGTAGAGAGTAGCTCGCGTAGAGAGTAGCTCGCGTAGAATTTTATTCTGTTTGATTTGTGTAAAGTTCTCAACTTCTTTGACTTGGTCTATGAAGTACTTTTTACGCTCCTACAAGACCCCCTTCAAAGTTTTCAAATTATTTTCAAAATTTGAAATACTTTGAACAGAAGCGTAAAATCAGGGAATTTCAATAGTCTGCGTAAAATTTGGGATACTCAACGGTCATCTGCGTATTATTCAGGATACCCAACAGTCCGCGTAAAAGTCGATATATCCAACCGTCAGCGTAATTTTCGGGAATTTGAACCGATTTGAAAATTTTTTATAAATAGGGCTTTATGAGTTCAGAAAGAACTTTACTTGTTCTTTGCAATCCTCAAACCTCTTTGCTCTCTTTCTCCTCTTTCTCTCTCACTTTAAATTGATGGCCCCCAAGAAGTCGCCGTCGGCAGCAAGGGCAAGAAGCCCACCGTCGCTTCGTCGACGACTGATCGCGTAGAGAGCAATACCCCATCATCGGTGGCACCCCAACAGAGAAACCCCGCTGTGGCTCCGCCCATGATTGGTAAAGCCCTACCTAATTTCGGCTACGAGTTCGTCGGAGAAAAAGAAGAAAACTAGAACCTTCAAATTTCATGCCCACATCGTACGTGTCAGCGTAGAAACTGAAATAACAAAACACGCCCACGTTATACGTGTCAGCGTAAAAAAATAAAAACATACGCCCACGTCTATACGTGTCAGCGTAAAAATCACCATACGCTCACATTAATATGTGCCAGTGTAAAATTCGAGATACGCTCACGTCAACACGTGCCAGCGTAAAAATTAAAATACGCTCATGTTAACACATGCCAGCGTAAATTTCATAATACGCTCACATTAATATGTGCTAGCGTAAAATTCGAGATACGCTCACGTCAACACGTGCCAGCGTAAAAATTAAAATACGCTCATGTCAACACATGCCAGCGTAAATTTCACAATACGCTCACATTAATATGTGCCAGCGTAAAATTCGAGATACTCTCACGTCAACACGTGCCAGTATAAAAATTAAAATAGGCTCATGTCAACACATGCCAGCGTAAAATTTACAAGTGAAAGACTTTGCGTAAAACAAAGAACTTTTACACTTTGAATTTTTTAAAAATAAATTTTTTTTGCGCATAAGCGTAAAGGTTTGCATAATCAAGCTCTATAGTATAGAGTACGTAAAAATTCAAATTAGATTTTTACTAACTTGATTTTTCTTGTTCTTTTGGCAGTGGATTTGCAAATCCACCCGCTTACAGAAATATTTGGCTCATCAGCTGGTATAGTGGGCTCAAATTATTTGGAGAACTTGTCCCACGTGGAGTTTCTCCAGTCGAATCCGAAATATCCTGCGGAGAGAGCACAGCTGATAGCTGTTCAAGGAGACAGAATGCTGTTGTCCATGATAAATGGGGAAGTGTTGGCATCGCTAGATGACCAACAATTTTTAAAGCCAGCCTTCTTATTCGAAGATGCGATAGACTTCAAATCACAAACACACGCCAAGAAAGAGGCTTGGGTATTCAAGTTTGGAGAGAGGGCGATGTATCTTCCTGACATGGACAGAGATTATCCCTTATCCGCATTTATCCATGCCATCCATCCTCGACAGATGCTATGGAACTTGACTCCTAGCAGCTATGGCAGACCAGGCAGAATTATCTTCAAGAGGGATGGGGCCAATGAAATGGGATATTATACCAGTACTCCTTGTGGTAGAGTTGTCCCTTTTTCTGGTTTGTTGCCTGGATTCACACCGAGTGAAGACTCATCTTTGATCCAGCCGGTGCAGACCCAAATGTTTATTAACAAGTTCATAAGGGCTGCAGTATTATATCCTCAGGCCAACCCCAGGCTACCAGGGTGCCTAACTCCTTTTAACCATAACTGGATCCAAATTAATGTTTGGATTATGAGGAACTTCAAGACGGAGCTAGAAGACATCGGCCTGTATGAAGCAGTGGCCTCCACTACTCAGGGTATACCACCAAACAGTAATTTGTTCCTGGCTCTGATGGAGATATATATCAGTTCAACAGGAACTTTTGTGACCCCAAAAGGTGAAATGGGTCGCGCACTCCACGAGATGCAATTCATCTCTAAGCTGCCAATGGGGGAAGCCCCATATGAAGAGTATGTTCCCTCTAAACGGGAACTAGCAGAAATTAGGAAGAAAAATCCTCAGTTGGTTGAGGTATATGAAGAATTGATGTGCCACTACATGATTTGCACTACTATGCATGAAAGTGGATCTCATTTGGCGTACATCAACAAGTAGAGAACATATCTCTTCTACTATAAGGATAAAATATCCAAAGATAATAAAGAAAGATTTCAGGAGAACAAGGCTCCAACCATCAACACTGGTTCAACAATCCCTGCTGATAAAATACGGGATATGATGGTTGGCTACAAATTTTCGAACAAATATTTGTCCACCAAGACTGGAGAGTTCCCTGCATGAACCGAAGCCTTGAGTTTCCTCAGATATGGCAGCCAGAAGATCTCCAAGAAAGCCTTGCTGGCAGGCCTTCTTTCTCTGTGGTTGAGGAGATGGATTGTACCGGGGACCGGTACAGTTGATAGAATCCACCGAAACGTGCTATGACCAGCAGTACATTTGGTGTTTAAAGTCAGAATCAATCTGCTATCGACAATGGTGTGTCGTATAAACACATGTTTGAGACTTTCGGTGAGGAACTAATCAACAATGCTCCTCACCGAAATGTATTCCCTAGGGTAGAAATGCCCTACACTTACCTGATGGGCTGGCTATTGCATCATAACTGCAATTTGTTGCCACCAGGCCCTGGAGATGATGCGGAGGTCTTCCTCCAGAAGTTCAGCAAAGCCATATGGAGTGCAACTTCGGTGGCATATACTCGGACAGTGTTAAACTACTCCTATGGATGGAACTTTTTCTGTACCCGGCCACCAGTTCCCAGCTGACTGCCTAGGTGTACAATTTGAAGATGAAGTTGAAGGAAGAACTTTATTATTTGTGCCAGTTTTCAAATGGCAAATGTGCATCAGACCTTCACATCTGATATACAGAAACGAAGACAACTGCACGTTTGAACCGTATCTACCAAGTCGGTTCGCTCACCAGTTTGGATATGACCAACTTCATGTTAGTAATTCTTCTACTAGTTTCTATCATTATGGGAAACTAATCGATGGTGCAAGAGGCTGGAGATATTTTAGCACTGCTTGTACCGGTGCCAAATTTCGAATATCGACTGCTACAAGCACAATCGAGCTACGAGTACTTCATACGTATGCTCGCTTTTACGCATCCATCCGCTCCTTCGCCCATGGGTACAACATGAAGGGGAGTCTTCGATGGCCCAAAGAATAGAATGTCAAAGAACCAATCCGGGTACCATCAGACATACCCGACGACGCTGCTGTTCCAGATGCGTATCTGGAAGTAATCCCAACAGGAATGGAGGAAATAGCTGCGGAACCTATCATTATTGGCAAGTCCCAGAAACGGAAATAGGATGCAGCTGTTATCTCTTCCAGAGAAGACTACCCAGAGAAGAAGAAGAAGAAGGTTACCATCAAAGGGCCTTCTAGATCAAGAGCCGCTACCCCAGAGAGTGACACTCCGGTCGATGAGCCGTAACATGTTGCATCTTCTTCAGCTCATCCTGGAGAAGGATCCTCTGCATCTCAACCAGCAGCATCAACAGAAGCTATGGTAGTCCTATCTCCAGGACGCCTCAGCTCGTCGCTTCACCTGTCTTTGCCACTAAAGGCACAAGTTATTGAAGGGGCTGTCCCTACACATATTGTCGATCGAGAGCTCATCCCATTTGATGAACCAGCTCTAGCTTTCGATGAGATGACTGGGATGGGAATTATGATTCGTTTCTGGCACGTTCTGCACCTGTCCCAGGTAAATATAAATTATACAAAATCTATACAAAATTATAATATTTTGTATATTAACTTATTTTGTTTAATTTTTATAGGTATTATCATCACATCAAAGCTTGTGGCTCCTCCTCCTCCTCAAGAAGATATTTATGAGGAAAACGCGAAGTCTGAGGAAGAGGATTCTTCTTCAGAAGAAAAAGATGCTCAAGAAGAATGTCCTCCATCTATGGAGGTACAACAAGAGTTAGAGGTGCAGGCTCAGCCAGAATTGTCTCTTCCTGCTGAGGGCACAGAGAAAGAACAAACTGCAGTAGAACCTACTGTAGATGACGAAGAGGCTGCTGAGGAAGAAGTAGACTTCAACGAAGAACCAGTTGTAGAAGGACCCATTACAACTGAAATACTTGAAGAGCCTGCAGTGCCGATAGCCGAAGAAGGTGATGAAGACATAGTCGAATCATCAACTGAAGCTGGGGAAGTTGTAATAGCATCCTCTGCTATTGCTACTGATCCAGTACAAGTTCCTGAAGAGACAATGCCCGAACCGAAATCAGCTTCTATAACTACCATTTCACCCGCACCAATCACCGTCACTGAAACTCATGTAGTTTCGACTCCAGAAACGGCTGGAGTAAAAAGTATTGAAGACACTGTCCCTGAAGCTCCCGGGGATCAGTTGGCCATAGTAACATCGATAACAACGGCTTCATCTCTGTCTGCTACTAAGGCAACCATATCTGTTCCTAGTCTTCAAAGAAGAGATCTGATAGACATCGCCGCAACGCCGAGTTCAAACGCAGAAATAAATCTCTTAGTTGAGATTCATACTGAGACTTTTTACAAGACTCTGGCGGCTCTGATCAAAATGGTCCTGAATAAGGGCCTCAATTATGAAAGCTTGAAGGCGTCTATTTCTCTTACGATCAGAAATGTCACCATGTTCAATGATGCAGCGAGAGAAACGGCATTAGAGAAGACCGTGGAGGAACTTGAATAGCCCATTAGAGAATATCTAAGGCTGTCAAACGAAACTACTGAAAGTCTTATCCAAAGCGAGTATGACACTTTATCAGCTGAATACTTCACTCGAGAGACGACTTTCAATGAAGCCCTCCATGAGTACAGCATAAAGGTCACCAAAGATAAAGCTTTTTTGGCTAAAGCTAAGCCCCAGCTAGAGATCCAAAGAAAAGCCTATGAAACTTCAAATATGAGAATTCATCAACAGAATAATATAATTCGAGAAGTTGAGGCCAAATTGGCTCGTTTGAAGGCGGAGAAGGAGTAGTTGATCAAAGCTCGAGACCAGCAGCTAACACAGAGCTCAATTTTGGAGGAACAAGTCTTTGGAGCTGAATCTACCATCAAAATCCTTGACGAAGCCAAGGATAAGATGATAGCTACTTTCGCTAACTTTTTCCATATTTGTACTCCAGAAGCCCGACGTACTTTAGCTACTACAACTATGATGAACTCTCGCAAGAAACGTCTAGCAGAGCTGCAGAAACTGCTAGAAGACTTATCTACTCTGCCTTAGGCAAATAAAGAGCTTTTGTAATCTTCTATCTTTTTCATTTTGTAATGTTTACAAGAAATGAATAAAATATTCGTTTTGTGATCCTATCATTTATTTTTTTGAATTTAAACAATAGGTATGAGATAGAAAACACTTATCAGAGGTAATATGGACATGAAAAGTTTTCTAAACTCAATAAATTATATCTATCCAGAGGTAATGTGGACATGATAGATAATGAATCTCTTTTTCTGTTTAGAGTATACGATATTATCAGAGGTAATATGAACGTGACAAATCGTAATAACTCAAAGAAAAATAAATTAATATCTATTCAGAGGCCATAGGAACATGATAGATAGGAGAAGAAGTAGACTTAATATTTATTCAGAGGTCATAAGAACATGATAAATAACAAATCCCCTTCTCTTTTTTAATCAGCTGGTAAGACAGAAGATCAAAAAGTCTCTTTTAAGAAGACAAATAATCAGCTTAACCAAACATTGGTAGCTGGGAAATAAAGAAGAAATTCAAACATAATATTTCTTCAAAAATTTGCCATTGATCGGCATCATAAGCAAATCTCCATTAGGTTTAGACAACCTATAGGCACCATTAGAGAATACCGGCATAAGGACCTTCCTATTTTGCTTGGAATTTCCCTTTGCTCTTATGAGTCATCACCATCGGTCTTCGAACAGCTAGAACTAGCTCACCGACTTTAAATACCCTCTCTTTAACTTTACGATTAAAAGTTCAAGATATGCGGGCTTGATACAGCTCAATGTGTTGTTGCGCTTGAAGACGCTTCTCGTCCAATCCTTCAAGTTCTTGGAGTCGTAAGCGATCATTGTTCTCTGTAGTTAACTCATTAGCAATGGCTATTCTAAGAGATGGAATCTAGATTTCCAGTGGAAGAACAGTCTCACATCCATAAATCAGTAAAAATGGTGTAAAACCAGTAGGAGTTCGGACTGTCGTTCAGTAAGCCCATAAAAATTCTCCAAGTTTTTCATTCCAATCACGTTTATTAGAAGAGACAAACTTTTTAAGAAGTTTAATGATTGTCTTGTTAAAAGCTTCGGCCAAACTATTAGCAGCTGGATTATAGGCCGTAGAAGCCAGATTTTGGATCCGATTCTTATCACAGAACCGATAAAATGCCTGACTGACAAATTGTGGTCCATTATCATGAATTATCTGTCGAGGAATTCCAAAACGATAAATGACATGGTGTTTAATGAAACTAACCACATTTGATATTTTAACTTCAATAAGGGGAATCGCTTCCGTCCATTTAGAGAAATAATCCGTTATGGCTAGGATAAACCGATGTCCCTTGACAGAAGGAGGGTTAATCGGACCAATAATATCCATACCCCAAGCTTCGAAAGGCCAAGAAGCTGCTGTAGGATGTAAAAATTCAGATGGTTGATGAATAAAATCAGCATAAATCTGACACATTTTACACCTTCTGGCATAATCTACAGCATCTGCTATCATGGAAGGCCAATAATACCCCATTCTTCGAATACGGTCCTGTAATTTCGGACCCTGTTGATGGGCACCACAGACACCATCATAAGCTTCATGGAGTATTTGCTTAGCTTTACTCTCAGAGAGACAACGTAGTAAAAGTCCGTCATAAGAACGACGATATAACATATGTAAGGAAGAATCATAGTAGAATCGAAATGATCGTCTCTTGATTGATGCAGCTTCTTTTGGATCTTCAGGTAAAATCCCATGGACCACATAATCAATGAATAGACTTCTCCAATCCCTTTATTGAGAACTTGATTCTATAGTATAACTCTGCTCAATATGCAAGTTATTCTTTACACAGAATAAGTCTCGATCTAACAAAGTGATGGTATTTTGTCTTCTAATTGGAACAGCTAAGTCTGCAGCTAAACTAGCAAGAGTATCAGCTTCTAAATTCTGAGAATATGGTACAAATTCGATGAAGAATCCTTTGAATGAAAGGACCAATTCGATTACCACTTGATGATAAGGGATGAGGTCAGGATTTTTGACTTCATATGTCCCTCTGACCTGATTAACAATCAATTAAGAATCTCCATAAGCTTCCAGGAACTCGATATCCAATTGTTTTGCTACTTGGAGACCAATCAGTTGAGCATTATATTCTGCCACATTGTTGGAGCATGGTTCATTAAGGGAGTAAGCACGGTATATGACCATTTTATCAGGAGAGACCAAGACGATGCCTACTCCGGAGACAATATTGCCTTTAGGTCCAACCCGCGATGCTATATCAAAATATAGTTGTCAAATGTCATCCTTCAAAGTCATGTTACAATCAACGACTTCATCTGGAATATCCTCATAAAGCTTAGATGTTTCAGGTATAGGGTGAGCTGCAAAGAAATCAGCTAACGTTTGACCCTTCACTGATTTTTGAGGTACATAGACCATATCATAAGGAGTAAGCAACATCGCCCAGGTGGCTAACCTGGAGTTAAGAATGCTCGGTTTTCTCATCAACACCCGAATAGGATTTATTCTGGAGATGACATGAATAGTCTGTCCTGACACATAATGTCGTGTCTTTTGAACAGCAAAAACCAAAGCCAGACATTCTTTCTCTACAGGAGTATACCTGTGTTCAGCTCTGACCATCATTTGGCTAAGATAATAAATTGCTTGTTCATGGCCTTTATCACTTTTCTGTGCAAGAAGAGCACCAAGTGAATGATCTAAGGCTCGAACATAAAGCAAAAATGGTCTTCCCACCACTGGAGGTACCAAAATAGGTAGATTTGTAAGGTATTGCTTGATGTCATTGAAGGCTTTCTGACATGCTTCATCCTAGACAAACGATACACCTTTCTTTAATAGACGGGAGAAAGGTTAACATCTTCCAGAAAGATTGGATATAAATCTCCTGATATAAGCAATGCGACCTTGGAAACCACGAAGTTCTTTTAGATCGCGTGGAGGACGCATTTCAAGAATTGCTTTGATTTTATCAGGATCAACGTGGATACCTTGAGAAGTGATGACAAATCCCAAAAACTTGCCACTAGAAACCCCTAAGAAGGATTGAGTAGGGTTCATCTTCAGTTGATGTTGCCGCATCAACTCAAATACTATTTTTAAGTCTTGGATATTATCATCTTTTGATCAACTTTTGACAGCAATATCATCTACATAGCATTCAACTATTTTCCGTAGATGTTCTTGAAAGATGTTGCTCATGGCCCGTTGATACGTAGCACCGACATTTTTCAGACCAAACGGCATAGCCGTATAGCAGTAAACTCCAAGGGGTGTATGGAAAGCGGTATGCTTTTCATCTCCTGGATGCATCTTAATTTGATTGTATCCTGAAAATCTGTCCATGAAAGACATGCATTCAAAACCACATGTATTGTCTATCATGACATCAGTAATCGGAAGTAAAAATTCATCTTTTGGATATGCTGCATTAAGATCTCGAAAATCTATGCAAACTCGAACTTTTCCATTCTTCTTCATAACAGGAACAATATTGGCAACCCAATCTGGGTGTTGTTCTTCACGAACAAAGCCACATGTGATCAGCTTTTTAACTTCTGCTTCAATTGCATCCATCATATCTGGTCGAAAATGCCTTTGCTGTCATTTTACGGGCTTGGCATTAGGAAGAATATTGAGTTTATGAGTAGCTATTTTAGGATCTAGACCCGACATATCCTCATAACTCCATGCGAAAATATCAATATATTCTTTAATCAGCTGTATCAACTCTTCCTTTTCCTCTTCAGAAAGATTTTTACTGATGAATATCGGCTTAGACGTAGTTCCGTCTCCGACGTCAATCTGGACGATTTCATCTTCTGTAGGTGGCTGTCGCTGTTCAAAACGAAGCTCCCATTGAGTGTCCATTTGTTGTGCCCAAGGGTCATTTTCAAATAGTTCAGATTCATCATCAGTTTGAACCATGTTGACTGAAAAGACACACTCAGATTTATCATAATAGTCTCCCCTAGAATATAAGGATTGTAAAAAACTGGAAGAACATTCTTCTTCCATGTCTTCCTTGTACATGTGGGGTGTATCCGATTCGATGAATTGGATTTCTTCAGAATCTGAGGATTGTGAAGAACTGGAAGAAAATTCTTCTTGTATATCTTCATTAAACATGTGGGACGGATCGTATCCCAACCCATGTCGAGTTTTCTAGTAAAATGGATCGTCGTATAAGGGTAACCGTCTACCTTTGCCTTGATTGAGACCTTGCATAGTCTTCAAATCATACACCATATTCTGGATAATCTTGAGAGATTGTTGACTATATTTGTCAATTCGGATTCTTCCTTTATCTTTATCTCTAAGATCATCTGTCTGAATAATAGGGATATTTCTGGCTAGACCAAACACAATTTGGCGCTTGTTTTTCTTATCAGATGGAATCATGAAATAAGATTCTTCGTGACGTCTATAAGTTACACAAGCTTGTGATGAAGCGGCTACAGGAAGAAGATAGGAAGAAGATGTTAGAAACCTTTGAGCATAAGGTCCAACATCGACATGAGGAGGAAAAGAATTTTTCTTATGGTCAATGTGTAGGATTTCCTCTGTATTTAAGTCATTTTTATATTGATGACTTTGATCATCAGAAGATAAAGTCATTCTTTCAATAAATTTGACAGCCATATACTCCAAAAGGAAATCTTCATTGATATTAGAAAGTACAGAATGATCAATATTTACATCATTTATAAATTGACTACTACGCTTTGGATTGATCATTAATGGACCGTAATCCGTCTTCTGCATAGGCTTGTCAAGGTTGATAATCAGTGGTGGTTCTGGATCATTCGTACGAGAAGTATGTCCCTTGACCTTCATCATAAGGGGTTGAACTTGGCTCTTGACTGGAATTTTCACAGATTCCTCAGACGAAGCTCGAGTTCTTCCTTTAACCTTGATCATCAGGGGTTGATCATTGACAGGTTAGGGTTGGATTCGACCTTTGACTTTAATCTTTAAAGGTTGCTCTTTCGGAGGATCTTCATTGACAGATTGATCTTCTGCAGGTGATCGATCTTCAGCCATATCCGATATCTCCTTTACATGCTCCTGTTTGTAGAGTATTGAGTCAAAGAAATAAGCTTCAACACCCTTGAAAGGATTGATATCTGCGAACACGGTCTTTTGCGAACACGGTCTTCACAATCCCTTGAGAATCTACGTACTTGAAGCATTGATGGAGAGTTGAAGGCACAATGTTATGCTCATATAACCACGGTCTTCCAAGAAGGATGTTGTAAGATACATCTGAGTTGATAACATAAAAATTCGCCATAGTTCGAAGATCACCAATTTGAATCTTCAGACGAATTTTTCCTAGTAGTTTACTCTTGCCAGAGTTGAAACCAACTATTGTTGTACTAGTATAAGTCAAGTCACTAGTAGGAATTCTCAAAGGTCGTAGCATACTCTGAAGAATTATGCTAATAGAAGAGCCAGGATCAATGTAAATCCTATCAATTTCAGTAGATTCAATATACCCTGTGTAGCACAGAGGTCTGTCGCGCTTATTATGCTTCAACAGCATATCTTCTTGTGTGAAGGTAATATTAGGAATTGCTTCCATCATACTATGACATTGTGGACACGACACTGGTATATTGTCAGGAGTCTTGAGTTGAGCTAAGCATGAGTCTGCTTGTAACAAAGCTTCACTCAAAGTTTCGCGGCTTTCTTTAGAAAGGCGAAGTAACTCAAAGATAGAGAGTCTAGCCGGAGTATTAGCTAACTGGGCTAGAATATCAAATTTTTAAGGCTTCATCATCACCCTTGATTTGAAGCAGACTTTAATAGAACGTCAAAGCGTACTGCTTTCTGTTTTCCTTTCTCAACCACAGATGGTTTAGAAGGTCTTGCCTCAGCAGGAACAGAAGATAGTTGAGCAGGTATTGTTTCAGCAACGTCCTTTGCTTCTTTGGAAGATCCCTCATAATCTTTGTGGTACTCTTTCCCAGATCTCGTACCAGCAAAGGTTTCTTCTTTAGACTCAGAAGAATGAAGTACCATATTACAGGTTTTATTCTTCTTTCCCTTAGTCTTCTTTTTGCGAGGATTTTTATGAGAGACTTCAAATCCCAATCCAACAGTGGATTTTTGACTTTAAAGTTGTAAAGGAAGTCGCATTCCTTTATCATAGTTCAAACCTTCTGCCTTTTGAAAGTCATAGCCCATCTTCTTCAAGAGAAGGACTGATTGTTGACTATACATGTGAATGGGCAGCGAACTTTCAATAGATGGTTCAGCAGAAAAGGGAGGAATAGGGACCTGTGTAGCCACATGAGGAATAGAAACCTTTGTAACCACATGAGAAGAAGGATTCGGGATAGAAGAAAAAATCTCTACAGGTGCTTTCTCATAAGCAGCAAAGACTTGTTGTGCTCTGTAGAAGGGGACACTATTCATAGCTAACCACTGTTGATGAGAAAGTTTGAGTTTGGTAGGAGGAGACAAACTTGGAGGACATATATTCAAACCCCTCAATCTATCCTCCAAAGGAATGCCGTCCCAAAGATGATCCAAATCATCATGATCTGGAGTAACAAGATGAGAAATCATATTGCAGGTTTTGACTTTCCTACCTTTCTTGGATTTTAAAGTTTTACCTTCATTCTCCATTTCAGATATTAAATCAGGGTGTACCCACATGATTTTACCATTTTTCAGTGTAAGAGGCAAAAGTCCTTCATTTTGCTCTCTGGCAGACGGGATATTCACAATCTTCATCGTTGCCTTTAGAATTTGGACAATTTCATCTGGGACTTGTTGTGGAAAAAAATCTTCAAATTGAAGAGAAATCATATTGGTTGTGATCGTATGCTCATCGTTGGTTAAAGCGATGGCATTGGCATTTATCAGCTCTTGGATTTTCTTCTTCAAGACATAGCAAGCCTTGGTAAGATGATTTATGTATCTGTGATAGATACAATACTTGGGATTGTCGGTCAGATTCACCTCATTAGGTCTTTTCGGCTTTGGAATCTGGAGTTTGCCACTCTTTACCAGACATTGAAATATCCCTGGGATATCACTGTCATCGAAAGAGTATTCTTCTTTTGGCTTGGAAGACTCCTGATTATTCGACATCATTTTGGGTTTTGAAAGATTAACCACTAGGGTTTCCTTTCCTTTCCCATTACGATTGCCGGAATTATTACCTGAAGAGTTTTTCTTTCCTTTGTCTTCTGAAGCGAAGATCATCCCATGTTCACGAGCCAACCTACCATTGGTCTCGGCAGAAACTGCTGCTATAATAAACGAGGCCCAATCTGTGAATTGGAAACCTGTAAAGACAGCAATAGCTGGTCTCAGATTCATCTTGCACGTATCGATCAGTGCTGAATCTGGCATGCCTTGAGGCATTTTCAAGGTAGCCTGTCGGAAGCGTTCTATAAACGTCCGAGTATCTTCCTTCTCCTTTTGTTTGATTTCTATTAAGGAGGACATATTCATGTCCATGCCTCCTTCATAGAAGTGGGAGAGAAATATTGCTTTAAACTCGTCAAAAGACGATATGCAATTGTTGGGTAAACTGCGATACCAGTCGTATGCAGAACCCGTCAAATATCCGATGAAAACTCGGGTAAGAAGAGCATCATTCTTCTATAAATGTACAGTCATAATATTAAAGTAATTGATATATTGACTCGGAGATGCCTTTCCATCAAATAATACCATGGATTGTGGCTTGAACTTTGGAGGAAAGGGCACATCATTCCAATGAGGAGGATAAGGTTGCTTAATCCCTAACCTCTGGAGCTGATCCTTGTGCTTCAGAACTTCAAACTGTGCTTTTAGTTCTCACATTGCTTGAATAGCTTCACTAGTTTGAGGAAGCACATTGGATTGGATAGTAGTCGGATGTACCGTAACCCCCACCGGAGGTGGTATATCCTCAGGAATGAGGGGATCTGGAACTACAAAATTTTGATTGATAGCAGGCTCTTGATTAAGATTGTTCAAAGGTGTATCAACCCTTTGACTATATTGAGTTTGTGCTGCTACCTGAACCGGTGTTATTACTGTCGATTGAACAGTTTGCTGAGTCATTATAATTTGATGCATACTTTGCATCATGGCAAGCATGTCCTTCAGCGACTGCTCAACTGCAGAGAGACGTTGTTCTGTATTAGCAGTTGACGTCTTCGGTTCATCTCCGATAGCATAAGATTCAATCTCCCTTGAACATACAGAGGGATTAGTATAGAGGTATGAATCAACACTATCAGTTTCATACTCTAAAGACTGAGTACCCCCAGCCTCTGAATCTGAAGTTTGCAACTGTCTTTGACTTCTCAATCGGGTATGCTGATATACTCCTTCAAAGGAATCAAGAAGTCAGTTGAACTATTGTTGACTAGGAGTGTGGGACGAGTTACGTCTTGGACGTCGTCCTCTATTAGTATGAGATGCCATGTTGACTGATGCATATGACAACTCTTGTTCTTGGTCATCAACTGATTATTGAGGCACATTGTAGCCTAACCGGTCAAAAATTGACCGTTTAGAAGCCGAACAGCAATATTTGATTACTATCTGGTGACACTCACAATGATGATTTTCTTTGGGGAGTGTCACAGGAGATTTTCTGCCTTTACGCTTTTGTATAAGCAATTCGCGTAAATTAGAAGGAGTGGAAGAATTAGTCTTCTTTATTATATTCGGAACAGAGAATCGTTTAGTCCCTTGTGTATAAATAAGATTACTGGCTGCATTAGCAGAACCAAACTGAGCGTATTTATGCACCTGGAGTTGCGTGCGTAAATCCTGAGATTTTTGTGCACAAAGGACTCCATCAGCATTATGCGTAATTTAAAGGTTTGGTACCTTGCGTAAAGCAGTGTAAGAAGGCTGTTGGTGGAAAACCAAAGTTTTACCGACAATAGAATTCATTTATTTATGCTACATGCGTGTAGGCAAATTCATTTTAGATGCAGAGGCATCATTATGAATTTTATCTACTCTGTCACCGACAGGAGATTTACCTTTACGCGTAGAGCGCAAAACATAAGTATCTGCCACGTCACAGACGGAAGATTTGTCATATCCCAGAACCAGAACACTGGAGAGCAGGGGCAGACATAGCCAGCTACGTATAATGAAATGGGATCCACTCCACTATACGGTCACGGCTGTCTAGATATATGAGGGTTTATCTACAATCCATCAGTCTCTTATGGTCAATGACAAGCCTAGTGTATCAATCACAAGCAAGTAAGTAAATGTTACAAGATGTAAGATCACCAAATATACAATAGTAAGGCGTCCTAAATATTACATATTCAGCTGATCATGAAGCTAGTCGTTATAAAATGTGAGGACTAGCAAGAGTTTTAGTCATACATGATCAACCCTAGGTTGCCAATCATGTTACAGCCCGTAGGCAGACAGTAAGTAAAATATACACGAGCTAACACTTGCTCGGCGGCTAAACGCCTCAAAGAATAATTTTACAAGAGAGTGGGAGAGCCAAAATAAACCCACTCGTTGCCAGGATTCCTTCTAGTGGTCACCATCTGGCTGGAAGGTCGGTAGATCCCCTGGGGTTGCTCCGGTATCTGGCCATACAAAACCAACTGGGTCAGACCCCAGAAAGAGCAAGTGCCACAAAGGAGGCTTCACTTAGGAACTAAAACCAGCAAATTAGCACAAGAGTATAATTACATAATAAAGGACAGTAACAAAAGAGCTTGATATTAAAAGAATAACAACAGTCAAAATAGAGTACGAGGGAACCATTCAAGTAGCCAGGTCACAACCCTTAAACCAGACAAGGACCGGGGTTGTAACCTTTCTCCTGAATAGAACTCCGTCTCCAATCTCGTTGGTAAGGTAAAACATAACAAGCATGACGGGTGATATACGATAAGATAACCATGGGACTATTCAGATAACCAGGTTACAACCCGTAAACCAAACAAGGACCGGGGTTGTAACCCTTCGTCTAAACAGAACTTGGTTTCTTCCACCATTTATCGGCAAGATAATATAAGAAATCAGGACATGTAACAATTTGTGCAGGATCGAGACAAGATTAGACTGATTATACCGCATCCAATCAATCACAGCCAAGCAATAAGTACGGCTTGATACTTTAACTAACTAGGGTTATCACAGGCCTAGTTACTAGCAAGATGTAGCGAGATTGTTCCACAGCCACAAGCCCTGCAGACCATCCAGGTTATCCAGGTCGAATATTAGTACAATAAGGGTGCAATACTTGACAGTGTGCTGAAAATGTGCCCTACTCGACGGCAGGCTACAGATCCCAAGTGGGGCGCCCAGATAACGGGATTGCCTGTAGTTGGGAAATCTCTTCATGACTACTGGATTATTCTAGTTGTTAGCCTTAGTCGATTTCAGTGGGTACCCCCGTCCGTGGTACTCAGGGGTCCCCGTCCTAGACATGATGCAAGACAAGACGGTTTCATTCGTACAAGCACAATCGTCCACGGTGTCCAAGTTATTCAATCTTGTCATGTCGTGTTAGTCGTCGCAACAGTATTTCAAAAAATATATCATGTCAGGTTTATCATATCAAGAGTGCGCCACGGCAGGCCACTATCAAGAATTATCATGTCAAGTTATCATGTCAAATTGTCAGGTCAAGTTATCTTGTCAGGAGTACACTACGGCGGGTCACTATCAAGTCATGTCATTATCAAGAAGGGGAGAAACTTGTGCAATTAATAATAATATACTAATAATATATATTCTTGAAGCCAAGGAGAAACTCTACAACTTTCATGTTAGGAGTGGGAAGAAATTCTGACCACAATTCAAGCAAATAAAATATTAAACAATCAAAGTGGACCCCATGCGGCCCAAAAGTGGGAGAAGATACATGCGGCCAAAGAGAGTGGGAGGCCACCCATGCGGCCAGCCAAAGCTTATGCGGCCAGAAAAATAACTGAAGGGGGCCATGCGGCCAGCAAGAAATATTCATGCAACCAGAAAAGACAAGGAGAGAGGAACCCGCAATAAATGCAAGCTTCCACTCAAGCAAAAGAAAAGGGACACGTGGCCACTCAAGTACGGAGGCCATGCGGCCTAAATTTATAACTATACAAATATTGCCCTGCGGCCTATGCAAATGAGGCCACGTGGCCAAGCAATTATTTTCATGCGATAACTAAAGTGCGGGGCCAGGCTGGCAATTTAATGCATGCAAACAGTTGATAAATTCCCATGCGGCTACAATTAGCATTTGCAAGCAAATGCAACGTAAAAGAGATTAAATAATAAACCACTATATAGAGCCATGCGGCTCATATTGATGCAAGCATGAATTAATGCCATGCAAGCTAAAATTAGCAAGGCCATGCGGCTGACTTCCAAAGGAATGCTTAAACAATACATTAAGGAAATGCATTGACAATGCATTAAATGCGTTCTCAAATAATGCATTGCATTATATTTAATGCATTAATCAATGCATCCCATTCATGCCTTATTTAATGTATTAACAAAGATGCATTCAATGCGCATCCTGAAGCAAAGCATTTATTTAATGCTTTAACAAAAGTGCATTCAATGCATTCCAAGTAAAGCATTACATTTAATGCTTTAACAAAAGTGCATTCAATGCATTCCAAGCAAAGCATTACATTTAATGCTTTAACAAAAGTATATGCGGCTGGGCAAAGCTTTATATTTAATGCTTTAGAATGCTATGCGGCTTGGACAAAGCCTTACATTTAATGCTTTACATGCGGCTGGTGTTCAACAATGTATTAAATGCTTTCTCATGCGGCTGGCTTCCAAAAATGTATTAACAATGCATTT
Organism: Iris pallida; assembly: GCA_029216955.1. Lineage (NCBI taxonomy): Eukaryota > Viridiplantae > Streptophyta > Magnoliopsida > Asparagales > Iridaceae > Iris > Iris pallida. The sequence continues at coordinate 56,478,225 of JANAVB010040619.1, forward strand.
GTATAAGGGACTGATGCTAAGTGTATGTGTTTGGAAAAAATGCGTTAAATTATTCATTAAAATATTGCATGCATTGGTATAACACCTTAATATGCATGCGGCTGGAGACCCAGGGCCATGCATTATTTAATACATCTATTATTTCAAGCTCATGCGGCTACAACCAAGTGCCACATGCGGCTGACTATTATTATTGCATTAAATAATGCATGCAAACTAAATGCTTGCTCTTGCATTAGTAGGCCATGCGGCTGAGTGCTAAAAATGCCCATACGGCTCCGCAAAATCCTATAGGTCAAATTGGACCTAACGAACTTCTCTGCAATCATGGGATCATCAACTTAGCAAAATATGCAAGTTTGATGGATCAAAAAATCCTGGAAACCGAAAATACCACAAAGCCAGATCCACAAAAATTTAACCATGGGAATGAAAAATGCCAAGTACTAAAGTGGTTTAGAAACACATGAAGAAGACAATGGAACAATAAAAATGGACTTCCTCCATGAAGCAAGGTGCACTTGCCTAAGCTCTCCCTCTCTCCTGGTAGGTGAAGAGTAAAGATGGAGAAGAAGAAATGAGTAATGAGTAATAATGGAAGAGAGAGAGTAGGATTGATATTTATGGTGGGAGTGGTGGTAGGTGGGAGTGGTTCTCCACATGATAAACCAAAACAAGCAAGGTCAAATAAACCAAACCGAACCAAGCCAATGCACTTACCATAATGAACCATGCTAATGCAACATTCAAAATAAAACCCAAGGCTAACTAATTATGACAAACCAAAAATATGAGTCCAAAGTACATACACGTATTTTCCAATACGTAATACGAACCACGGGCATTACAAGATTTTCCTTTACGCGTAGAGCGTAAAGCTTGGGTGTCTACCACGTCACAGACGGGAGACTAGTTTTTACGCACAGAGCGTAAAGTTTGGGTGTCTGCCACGTCACAGACGGGAGACAGGTTTTTACGCACAGAGCGTAAAGTTTGATTTTTACGCACAGAGCGTAAAACTTGATTTTTACACACAGAGCGTAAAACTTGAGAGTCTACCACGTCACCGACGGGAGACTGGTTTTTACGCCCAGGGCATATTACTGAAGTAGAGACTGTCTCGTCGCAGACGGGAGCCTCCACAACAGGAGTAGAAAGGATTCCTTTGCCTTCAGAGACAGCAGGGAGGTCCGAGGATGCTTTGGACTTAGGAATCCAAACTTTTCGTGCCTTCCGCGATTTCTGAACATTGGAGCAGCGAGTACTACCCCCAGTTCGGAGCATTTCTTCGTAGGCAGTCTGGTCGAAGTGCACAACCAGAGTCTTCTTTGTCGATCTGACCGACACATCATCATATTGAGCAATTGCCTTCTTATCAGAGGAGAAGGTCATCCCCAGCAGAGTCGCCATTTTGTTTCACTTAACAAAATACCTAAAATTGGCTTTTGAAAGAAAAAACTAGAAAACGTATAAAAGTACAAATTGTTCTGGAAAGTATTGCTATAGAAGTCTGATCTGAGAGCGATCACTTTGTTCCTTGGACCATACGATGATGATGAAGAAAACTGCTTGAAGAAGACGAACAATCGGAAGAACTAAGTCACCAGAAAGGTATCGAGCAACGGCACTGATGGCACAGTCGAATGCTTTCCTGCTTTGCTTCACCCTGTTCTTGAAAAAAAGTTGAAGAAATGCTTCTAGGAATATCACTCTGAAAGTATGAGTTTTCTCAGAATCTCCTCTCCTGTCTCTCTATTGATCCCTTGATGTTTAAAAATAAGTCTATTTATAGACTAAACCCATTGTGCGTAAAAAGCAACCAAATTGGATCTTTACGCTAATAACTGTCACCCACGAACTTTATGCATGATGACACGTGTCCCATATAGAGCTTTGATCTCTACGCATGGTGACATGTGTTCCACTACTTCAACAAATGGAGAGAGCACATACACACGTCCCTTGATAAGTGTGGCATGAAAGCCACGTAAGCAGACCACGTTCCCATGTAGCTATAAAAGATCGGGCGTAAAAAATGATCCAAAGTATACTTCCAGCGAAAAGTGGCAAACTGGGCGTAAAATAACCCAAAATAGACTTCCTGCGTAAAAGTGGCTGAAAAACAGCCTTGAGCGTAAAATTAGCTCAAATAAACTTTACGCGCATAACAGCTTTGAGCGTAAAAAGCTCGAATAGCTTCTGTGCGTAAAAGAAGTCATCTCTTGAGCGTAAAGTAGCCCATCTGCACACTAAACGACAATATTGGTTTAGTGTAAATCAAATCCTCTCGGCTTCTGTGCAATCCTACTGTCAGAAAATCATTGTGTCAGAACAAGAATCACACACATTAAATGCAGCCTGACAGCCTGTCCTCCGCGTAAAGTTCAGCGGATAGCCCTCGCGTAAAGTAGCTCGCGTAGAGAGTAGCTTGCGTAGAGAGTAGCTCGCGTAGAGAGTAGCTCGCATAGAATTTTATTCTGTTTGATTTGTGTAAAGTTCTCAACTTCTTTGACTTGGTCTATGAAGTACTTTTTACGCTCCTACAAAGGTCCTCGGCTAAAACTATGAGACAGTCAAGTAAAGTCAAACATGTCAAGTCCAAGTCATGTCTAGGTCACACAGGTCAGGGATACATGACATAGACAAAGAAATTCTAACTCTAGACATGAACAGGATAAGAAAAATAAGACAAGTAATATGGAGAAAGAATAAAATCTACGTGCACGCAAAACTAGAAAGTAACCAGAACATGGAACATGAGATGTATGGAACTAAGTAAGATATGCAAAACAATAATATAGAAAAACTTGTAAATACTGTAAAGCTTGGCAAGGTGTACTTACCTAGTGTCGCGTTGTGAATCTGAAACGTCGCTCCCGCGTCCACGCCGCCGGAATCCGACGCTCCTAGATAAATTAATTAACTAAATTAACCCACCACTCATGAACTTACAATATGACTTAATTAGTCAAGATAATATTTTAAGATTATATTCAATTTCTTGTGGAACCCTTTAGACCCATACAATCACACACAGGCTCCACGAGAAATCGAACACAGTTTTTGGGTTTCCAACTCCCAACTAGTCAGTTATGTTCCTACTTCAATCATATACTTAAAAATCATAAGAATATTATTTAAACTAATTTTCTATAGATTTATCTCAGAATTTTCAGAATTTATATTTCTAAAGAATTATACTACTAGTTGTCTATCGGGTCGACTAGTCTACCCGAAATTTGTCTAGAACTTCATTAATTATCTAAAATTATGAAAATTCTCAAAAATACAATTCAAACAGAATTAAAATGTCCTAAACATCAGAATATGAAATTTTGATGCAAGGGTTTCATGGTACTAATGGTTTAGAATCTTCTAGGTCAACAAGTCACCCGAAAATAACTAGTTTTGACCTATAATTTTCTCGACCAGAATTAACTTTGATAAATTTGTGAAAAATGCTTAAAAATACTAATTTAAATATATTAACCTACATAAAATTCATTTTTGAAAAATTTCTACAGAAACTTATAGTTCCTTCACAACGTGGTAAGTTTTGGCTCTACCGAAACATGAAAATAGCTATCATAATTCATGAAACTTTTATGAGTGAAATACTATCTAAGAGACATAAAAATACTATTTCTACAGAATTAATACCATAATTTCTACATATTTATGAGATGGGCTTGAACAGGAAAAGTTAGGGTTTCTTACCAAGGTCCTTGCTTTGTGAAGGCTTCTTCTTGTCAAAGCTACCTCCTTCGATGATGTCCTTGTTCGCCAATCCTTTTTTGATGATCTTTGTATGGTGGACAATGGTTAGGAATGGTTGGATAGGGAAAATGGAGTTTTTAGGGTTGGTTTGGTGGAGTTTGGATGGAAGAATGATGAAAATAAAGAGTTTTATGAAGGAGGAAGAGATATGCAATGGAGGGGATGATGTGTGGGGATAAGGGGGAAAGTACTGCCGAATAAGAGGGGGATATGGAGAAGTGGTCGGCCAAAAAGGTGGGGGAAGAAGAAATTAGGTTAGGGTTAAGATTTGGTATAAGTGGATATATATATAAATATAGGCTTTTATGAATTTGTATGCATATAGAATTTGGATCCTATTTCTCTTGGAGTGTTCGGCCAGGGGGGTTTGCTTGGCCGAATATAATAGGGTAGGGTCCATTTAGTTTATTTGGTTATTTGATGAGTTGTCTAGTTGATTGATTGAGGATTTAAATAAAAGGTTTCCTAATATGGAACTAGTTAGATTTCTAAATATAAATACAATCTAAATCTGAATAAATAATAAATATATATGGTTATTAATTTATTTTAATGCCCAACATGCCCACATAGGTTTGGGTTTGACTTGGGTGAGGTTTGAGAAGGTTTGGTGCAACCGGATTACCTAAAAAGGTCATAAAGGCTCTCTTAACTAATTAATAAAATAAAATATGACTTGTGCCATGATTTGAATGGTTAACATACAAAAGACTACCGTATGACCATGACATTCCTAACATGGCTAGCATGCTAGTTAAAGCACCCAACAATGCTAGGCATGCCATCTTTCTAATCGTCTTGCATATTCAAACTCAACCATGACTATAGTCCTTTTATATAATATAAATAAGATAAAATATATAGAAATAAATAAAAATCCAAATTAGTTACTTCAAATATTATTTTAAATTTGATGGGTTGTACACCTTCCGAGATCAGGTTCTTTGCGATAGCAGGTACATGCTTCACACCTTGAAGCGTCAGAGACTTCCCTGAAGTCAGCTTCAACACCACCATCCCGATCTCTTGCACTTTAGCTTGTGCCTGGTTCGCCACAATAACAACTTCAGAATTTGGTGTGTATGTGGTGAACCATTTCTTGCTTGAACAGACATGGCAGGTGGCACCAGTGTCTATCCACCAGTCAGAGTTAGCCCCTACCGCAGTTACCTGCGCAATCATTACAACAACGTCAATGATCATTGAAACCTTACTAGGCTCACCTTACTCTGATTGCTTGGGCTTAGATTTGCATTCACTCTTGAAGTGGCCCTTCTTGCCACACTTGAAGCAAGCCAAATAGAACTTTGGCTTCTATTGTTTGAAGGAAGTCTGTCACGCCCCAGAACCGGAATACTGAGACGAACTAGGCCAGCTACTCCATATGAGGTATATAAACGTCATACGGCGATCGTGGTTACAAGAGACAAGGGGGTGCATGCTACAATCAAGTCTCCTATGATCTCACAGAGCATCTATGTCTCAATCAATCAAAACAAGAAGCAGTAAATAATAATCATATAAGACAAAGCAGTAAGGCGTCCCCAACACTTCATCAAAATGATTCATGAGCCTAGCTATACAAAATGATAAGCTAGTACCGAGAGTCAATAGTACATAACCGTAGTCAGCTGCAGTCTGATTTAATTACAATTATGTAAGGAACTGAATGTCCAGAACTGCCGGCTAAACAGGTGTCGGTGGCTAAACGTCAAGTACAAAATAGAAGATATCAGAGCGGTGAAGAAGAAACCCACTCATGGTCCCTGGCGCCAACTCCTGGTGTGCACCATTGTTCGGGTAGAAGGTTGGATCCTCTGGCGCTGCTACGAGATCTGGCCAAACAAAACCAACGGGGTCAGGCCCCGAATAGCAAGTACCACAAGGGAGCACAAAAGAGTGAGACAAAATCTAAGCATAATAATAAGACCTGATTCACGAGTTATAGGCTTATACCATATCATCAAGACAATACGACACCCTTACAACCAAACAAGGATAAACGGTGCCAATATCATGCCAAGATAAGATATATCCTATAACCATGGGCAGGTGAAGGGCTTCTGATCGCGACTTCGGTACATAGCCTATCGCAGCACAATAGCCCAACCCAACAACCAAATAAGGACATAGGTTGGACCATGCACCACGATAGTCTATGTTCCTCAGTTGCTAACAGAAGAAAATATATCACAAATAAGTCGGCTTATAAGCGGCCAATCAATCCTACGGCTTTCTATGATTTGCTTGGGTTATCCCAGTAATGCAATATAGGAATCCTCAGATCGTGTCAACCCAGCAGGGCTAGCCAATCCATTATAAATATACATATACGCGTAGCACTTTGATTATGCACCGGTCCTCCGTAAGGCCACCGTGTTAAAACATATAACACATAGCACGTAGGAATCGGATATAGTCATCCACTATAGGCGGATGAAACTGTATCCGTGGCGGCCAACCCGACACGTCAGGACTGGACCTGGGGTGGCTAGTATGGCACAATTTCAGGATTCTGTTCCCTCCCAATGCTTCTACCGATTTAAGTTGCTTAGCTTAACCCTACCTTGATATTGGAATTACATGTCGTGGTCACATGGTCATCCTCCTATATGTCGTTCCATAGTACATGTACCCTAAGTATAAATCCACATCGGCTCAATCTAGATCCATGCTTAGTGTAATGCATCAAACAACAATCATTATACCCGCGACACTATTACTGACCAATTACTATGACTGTGCTGGAAGGTACACATGTATTGACATATAACACGAATGATCACATAGCACGTAGAGTCACACCTCAGTGCAATAATTAAATAGCACCGCAGTGTATACTAATATTGTATCTCAATACACACTTAGAATAGGTACCAGCACGTATACATGTAATCAGGTCAGGAACATGGTCAAGTCAAGAAGTCACGTGGACCCCTCATGACATAGAAGTCACATATAAATTCTGGTTAAAGTGAGACATGAATATCCTTGAAGCCAAGACAAAGATCTACAACTTTCATGTTGGGAGTTGGAAGAAATTCTGGCCACAAATTAGCTAAATAGGGCATAAAACAGCCAAAATAGGCACTATGCAACACTATACAAGCCATGCGGCACTATACAAGCCTGCGGCACTATGCAAGCCTGCGACACTACACAAGCCATGCGACATTATGCAAGCCATGCGGTACTATTCATCCATGCGGACTGGCACTATGCGGCCAGTACTATGCATTCATGCAGACTGGCACTATACGGCCAGCACTATGCAGCTATGTGGACTGATATTATGCGGCCAGTACTATGCATCCATACGGACTGACACTATGCGGCCAACACTATGCATCCATGCGGACTGGCACTATGCGGCCAGTACTATATAGCCATACGGACTGGCACTATGCAGCCATGCGGACTGGTACTATGCGGCCAGCACTATGCATCCATGCGGACTGGCTGTCACCCTCAGTTTTCATGAACATGAGTATTTTGGTCATTTTTCCACCTTAAAATTATTTTAAAATTATTTATTTATTTATGATA